>JAQGBH010000055.1:0-86300 GCA_034698265.1 Sminthurinus aureus
AAAAGCACCAGGTTTTCAAGTTGACTTGTTGTAATCTCTTGTCAATGAGTCAACCTGCTTAGTGAATCGGGAAACGACGATGTTTCTTTGATTTTCCATGCACTCCCATCAAAAATTTGCAAATTGGAAACCTGGTGCTTTTCGAGAATTCTGGAATTCCTTTGCTTATTTTGTGCCTTTTGAAAGCACCTATGGAATTCTGTATCTTTTACTCTAACTTATATGTTTGCAGGTTTAAACCCACTTTATGTTTTGTGTCTTGTGTTTCAAAAAGTCATAAAATCTGCAGATATCAAGATTTTAATTTGTCCTTTTGTGGTTGTTTTTTGTTTTTGACTCGACACTCGACACTCGACACTCGACACTCGACGTTTAAAAGAAATATTAGAAAGTAATATTATCTAAAATTTAAAAAAAAGTAGTTTGAATTTAGATTCTTTTTAAAAAAAGCCCCCATAAAAGAACCCTAAAAATGTGTGTATCGGAATCGGGTTGTAAACTCTTTTGATCCCTCGTCAACATTCAAAAGTCAAAAGTCACAAGTTACAAGCTGACAAAAAGTGGAGGGGAAAATAGACAGAAGGATTCAAAATTCAAAAGCATGGATTTGCATACATTTGAATTTTGAATTGATCAAAATTATCTCATTTTTTTCAAATTTCAATTCCTATTCCATGTCTTGTGTGTAATGGAATAATGGAGGACGGAGGCAAGGTCACATGAACTCGGGTAAATTTATCCATGAATGATGAATGATGAATAGGAGCGAAACGGAGGGAGGGATGCGGAACTTCATTGAGCATTGACTTGTGAGTTGTGAGAGGCCACACTTAATCCTTTCATCCAATTCACCTCGTTTTGCATATTTTTCCAAAAAATTCTAAACCTCCTCTGTTAAACACAACGGGACACAGTGGGATCCGGAATCTGATTGCCAGTACCAAAAACCGCACTCTCTCCCTAATTTTTATTCAATATTCTACATTCCACATTCTTAAAGTTTTTTCTCTACAGTCTACAGCACACCGTTTACCGTTTACCCTTTAGATTATTTAAAATTTAGACGGATTGACGGGCAAAAATGTTGTATTTATCTACGATTAAAAAAATCTTCTCATGCCTTTTTTTCACACGCATTTAGTAGCTCGTCAAAGTTTTAATTTTTTTCTGATACAGTTGGTGGGTAAAAACAAAAACAAAAACAAAAAAGAAAGGAAAGGGAGACAAGTTTATGGAACAAAATGTGAATAAATGAGTTTATAATACCATTTCATTTCCATTGAGATTTGAGATTTGAGATTTGAGTGATTAAAAAGGTGAACAGTGAAAAGATAAAAGATGACAGATAAAAGAGGATCCATTCAAAGAAATGGATAAAATAAAATGTTAGAAAAAAAATAGAGATAAAAGTCTAATTGAAAAATTAGTGTGTATCTTTCCATACTTTGTCTACTGCCTCTTTCATACACATTACATGCCTTTTCTCAACACCTGCACTTTTACACCGCACCGAGCACCGACTAGTACAAAGTACAAAAAGACGTCCACTATCTACCATCTACAATCTACAATCTTCCATGTACAATGTACAAAGTTATAAAGTTATAGGTTAGTTTATAGTTGTTCCGAGTTCTAACTCTATCTTTCCATTTTTTTAGCCCGAGGTAGAGATGACATTTGACAAGAGACAAGAGACAAGAGACAAGATACGGAGAAGAAAAAGATACCGACTGACATCACAAGCAAAGGTGACAGCAACTAGCAGCTTCCATGTAAAAAAAACATCCCTCATTCACCAGCCACCATTCACCATTCATTCACCTTACACTTTTCCCGTCTTGTGTCATATTATCCAACTTTTTATACACTTTTCTACATTTGAATCGCCGAGAAAAAAACAGTAGAAAGAGAGAGAGATAGTGTAATCCTGCGACTACTCACTACTCACTACTCACACATCACACAGCTGTCTCTCTTGCACATCCACATTCTTGATCTCGTCTCTTTACATTCTCGTATTTTTACGTCCATAGCTCAATTATCCCATCCCAGTATAGAGTATAGAGTATAGAGTAATAGAGTAGAATATAAAAGCACATCATGTTTTTTATCCCCTTTTTTTCTAATACAATTATCTTCATCATCATCGTGGCCAAAACTAAACATGGATTATTATAATTAGTAAAGTAAAATGCAAAAAATTGAGCAGAGAAAAGACTTTAAGCTCTCTTTCATGGTCTGTTGGCTTCTTGACTTGACTCTATCACAATTCACAATCTCACCATCTCAAACACACTGTATTCTCTGCATTTTTGTCTCCTGTAGCAATGAACAAGTAAAACGTAAAGAATTCTGATTCGGATTCGGAGGCATGAAATTCCTGTGAAAGAAATTACTAATTATAATTACACATTACAACTGCGAGTACAAGTAAAAATAAAAATACAAATACAATGTATAATTTATGCAGTTACTTTTATATTTACACATTTCACACGCAAGCAAATGGGAATAAGGATGAGACAGAAAAATTCTCCATGTAAGTATACAAGTACAAGTACAATTAAAATTACATGTCAAATTAAATTTTGAATGCAGTTGGTAGTTGAATTTGGATTTGGATTGGACTTGCTAAGAAAAACGTGTGTTGAAAAACTGTGACTGGTGACTCGGACATTGTTGATTCTTGATTCTTGATTCTGCATAACAATTATTATTATTATGATTGTTGGTAAAATGGTAAAAAATGGAGAAAATTATTCAAAGTCTTTCATTTCCTTTCATTTTGTTTCCTTATCCGAAGCTCAATGCTCAATTCTCAATTCTCAATGCTCATTTCTTTTACTTGAACACAATACTAAATATTAAATACTAAATACACAAGACACAATTGTACATGTTTCCAGTTCCGATTTACCATTTACGATTGACAATAGACTGTGTAAAAAAATATGTAGTTATTATGTTGGGAGAGTACACGTTAGGCGTACTCTGCAATCATGTGTCATTTGCTTCTGCTTCTGCTTCTGTTTTTTTTCGAGGATTCTGTATTTTGTATTTTGTAGGAGGAAAAAAAAGGAATGAATGAATGTGGAATGCGAATGTAAAACGTGGATGTGTGAGAATTGAGAATAGAGAATAGAGAAGGCAAGTTTTGTCAAGTCAAGTCAAAGTCTTTTCATATAGACAGACAGAGACAGACGGACAATTAGCAAAGGGGAAGAACGGAGACGCAAGAGGATTTTGATGAGCATCATGATCATCATGTTCATGTTCATGAGGAGAAGGAGAAGGAGAAGGGAAACGGAGTGGATTACGATTACGACGTGCAATAAAAAGTGCAGGAATTAAAACAGTAGTTAAAGTTCTATTGTAGCTTACGGATTTATTTTATGTCGTGAGTCGACGATGAATCCAAACCAAGCCAAGCCAAACCAAACCAAACTCGAGACTCGAGACTCGAAAGTCAACATGAGTGAAAAAAATGACACACGGGAGATTTTCAAAGAAGAAACAAGGGAAAAAATATAATAATTTGGATGAATGTCACAGACACTGCACTGGCAATTGTAGGGAGAATTCACTGTTCAGTGTTTAGTGTTCAGTGTTTAGTGCTCAGTGTTCAGGGTATAATCGTGATGATGGAAATGACAATGACAATCAGGACTGAGAATTTGAGGTTTACTTACACGTCTTCCAAATTGCCATTTTTATCCTCCTCCAAATTCAAAATTCCAAATCCAAATCCAAATGTAAATTCATTTGACTCTAAACTCCTTCTCTTTCTGTCTTTCTATCTTAATAATGGTAATAAAAATGTGTGATTGTTGGTGGAAATTGTTTGATTGTTGTCATGATTTTTTCCCCTTTTAATGTCGTACATACGTAATAGCTGAGCTGTATGCTATATGCAGTATGCAGCGTGTAGAAAAAGTAGGGGATTTTGGCTAATTTTAGCCACCGTTCCGGCTTGGACCAAAAGACCAAAACCAATAACAAGAGCAAAATAAAAAAGAACATGTAAATTTGAAACTGCACTTAGACTTGTTTCCTGTGCACTTGGTAGCTCTAGAGGTTGAAAAAAAACCAAAAAAAGGATACGACTACCCAAGTCTAATTACTGATTACTGATTACGCACTAAATATTACACATGGATCCAGATTGTGAATTATTGCAGAGTTCCTTCGTATCACCATTCCTCATTCGATATTCCGCACTCTGTCGTACTCGATTTACAAGTCACAAGTAGGTAGGTTTGAAGCTCAAGTACGATATAATCTGAATAAGTATGCAGTTTATAGTGTAGGAAATGAGGTTGTTGTGAATTATTGTGATCCCCTGCAGGATTATGGACTTTCTCGCCACGGATCACTGTGCATTATGGCTCATCTCTCCTCATCATCCTCTCTCAACTCAACTCAACTCACAATCAAAGCCACAGCCAAGCCAAGCCAAGCCAAGCCAATGAACATAATTTTTAGGAGGATTATAGACTATCATTTATTTCATTTCTCTCTATTCTTCCTCTCCTTCTCTTTTTCTTCTGCTGCTTCCTTTATTGTTGTATGTACTTGCAGTTGTTTTGGATTGTTCTAGTGCAGGATACTGTGGTCAACCGTCAAACCAAACCAAGCCAAACCAAACCAAACCACCTCACCACACACCGCACATGCCACCTTGTCCTTGTACATAAATATCCAGAATTCAGAATCCAGAATCTAGAATCTAGAACCAAGAATTCAGAGAGTATCTTTTACTCATGTCTTGACACTTGATTTTTGTATTATTCATCCATCAAATGCAAATCGGATGCAAATCTCTACTTGTTTTTCCTCTCAATCTTTGGATTTTGATTCTTGACTCTTGACTCTACTTTTGTATTTTGTACATGTAAAACATTTTGTAAATCTAGAATTTAGAATTTACTATCATGTCTTGTGTTTTGTAGATACGTGTTGATAATGCAGTGGACAGTGGAGTCACAATTCTAGTTTCTATGGAGCATCAGTTGTCAAGTTGTCAAGTTGTCAGTTGTTATTGTTATTGTTATTGTTAGCAGTAGTAAAGTGAGCCGGAGCGAAAAATCCAACAAGTACTCACAATCCACAATCCACATGCATTACACATTACACATGAAGGGAGAAACAAAACAACAAACAAGTCATCCCCTTTAAACTTAACGACTCGATTCTCGATCCTCTTTCTCGATCCTTTTCAGTTTATGTATTCTTAAAGTTTTTATTCTTTTCTTTTGGTTTTTGGTGTAGGATGTGCTGATTTTTTTGGTGTGTAAAACTTGAAAATGTAAGGACAATATCATCACATTCACATTTACCATTTACCATTTACTAGAAATTCCCTATGTACAAAATACAAAAGAGGACGGAGAGTCAAGAGACAAGAACACAGCGCATGCAACTCCAGCAGGTTTTCGCAATAATTCTTTTTCTTTCTTGGTGGACAGACCATTAAATTTTTTTAATGCATCAACATCAACATCAAGAGGAGCATGAGCAAGAGCATTAAAATTACTCTTTATTCTTCATTCTTCATTCTTGATACGTAAACCTCATGCTTTGTGCTTTAGATATGAATCATACAGACTGTGAACAAGAAGAGGGAGAAATGAGTCTCTACAATATACAATATAGGATACATATTGTGGATTGGATTGGTTTGGTTTGAGTTGTGGATTGTGGATCCACAGTGAATTATGTGTGTAATGAAAAAAAGAGACGAAGAAATGAAGAGCAGTTCACTGCAGTCTAGATTCTAGAGTCTAGATTCTAGAGTCATTTCAGGACAGAGATTAAACACCAAACATCAAAAACACCACAGCGTCCTCCCTTTAGTTTTTTCTCCCTCTCCGTCTTACGCTTAATAATCTTAATACTTAATAGTGAGAGGAGACAGCAGTAATGTAATGACCGTTTATAACAAATTTGCTCATCTATTTTTTACCTTGTGCATTGTATATTGTACATTGTGAATTGGGAATTGTGAACTGATCTCTCCTGGATAAACTTGTACTCTCATCTCACTTGACGCACTTGAGGCTTCCCTTAAAAGGGAAAGGATAATTTTCCACCGTTTACAACCAACGCCAACTAATAACTTGGGTACTAATTGTAGATTCTCAATTGTAGATCCGAGATGTGTAAAAAAGTCATGTAAAATGTATTGCACCAAATATCGTTGTCCACTTCTACTCTGTACTCTCTACTCTACTTACTAGTGTCTAGTGTCTAGTGCAATTGACGATTGGCAATTTCATGGTGACAAAAAACCACCGACATAATTGGCAAAAACATCAACCAATTACAATTCAACATTTAAAACAGTCCCTTTCAAATCTCCGTTCTTCAAAGCTCAAAACTCCAAACTTCAAAGGGATGTCAACACCAGAGTGATTTTCATTTTTCAATAGGAAAGTAAAATATGGATCTTGACCAACAATTGGGAATGATGAAATGAAACAAATAAAAATAAAATGTATGGGAAATGGAAAGTCAGAGAAGCTGTTGAAAGATGGTGGAAAAGCTGTGGGTTCAATTTCAATTCAACCTCAAGCTCATATCTGGTCAATGTCAATGTCAATGTCTATAGTGTATAATCTATTATGTAAATTAAATTAATAATTAATATGAGTTGATTTCTATACTAAATATGTCATATAAATCTGGAAATGAAAAAGATGACTCTCGAAGCTCGAAGCTCCAGGCTCGAAGCTCGAGGAGGAAGATAAAAGAGAAAAGTTTCATGTCCGAAGGATCTTCTGAGCTAAAGGCTACTCTCTCTCTCTCTGTGTTATTATTATTTGAATGAAGAATGAAGAATGAAGAAGCTCCGTATGGCCTGAGAAAAGAATGTAATGGGTATCAATATTATTATTATTACAATTGATTGAGGATTGAGGATGGAGAAGGGGAGAAAATCCATGTAGAATGTAGAGTGCAGAGTCTCAGGAGTGCACAACAATAATCATGATGATATCTGTACAGTGTACAATATAAAATGTACATGGATGAATATTACATAATAAGGTCGTAATATAAACAAGTAGTAGATAGGAAAGAGATGAGAAAATAGATACATGTTTCGTAAAGCCGGTCGTAAGGCTGTAGGATGTAGGATTTAGGATCATCAGGAAAGGCTGAAAATGCATCGAGCATATCTACAATGGACAAGGTACTAATACAGAATATTGTAAAGATACAGATAAAATATTAAATAGATAGAGGACGGGAGATAGATAGATAGATACACGGACGATAATGGGATACTCTGGACTCTGGACTATGGACTCTGGAGGATATTTACAGTTTACAGTTTAGAGGACAGGTAAATGGTAAATGAAACTGGAGACTGGAGATGAAGAGGAGAAGAAGAAAAACTATTTTTTACTTTGACATCAGTGGAGTGAAAGGAAAATGAAAGAATATGTATGGTGTGTACGCTTTTCATCTACTGTGGAAAATACAGAGTGTAGAGTATAGAGTATGGAGTATGGAGTATTGATGCAGGAGAAGCACCAGAAGAAGAAGAGACCCCCACCCAATGAAAAGTGGACTCCTGGAGATTGCAACAATTGCCAGGGAGGGAGAGAGAGAGAAAGAGAGAGATAGCTTGGCGGGTCAATTGTTGTTGCTCCTTCCTTTTCTTCCCTTTGGACTCTTGAATTCGAATTTGAATTTGACTTTGATTCTGATTCTGAGTTTGAGCTTCAAGTTAAAGTCAATGTTAGTGTTGGTGTTGGAGTGTCCCTCGGCTCTCATCCCATCTTTTCTCATCTCTCATCTCTTCAATACTCAATGTTCAATGCTCAATGCTCATTTACACTCACAAGTCAAGCCAAGTCAGTGCAGCTCAGCTCAGCTCAGCTCGACTGGACTATGTTTTGTGTTTGGTGTTTAGTGTTTAGGCTCATCATCATCATCACAAGATTAATGATCGATTGTATAGTTCATTTTACAAGTTACAAGTTAGAAGTTAGAATTTAGAGTTTAGAGTTTAGAGGTATGTTGAATTGAATATTGTTGTACCATAATATGTAAAATGTACGTTGTACGTTGTACACCTTTCCAGGACGTCATGGAGACATTACACCATCGCCCACTTTTCCCTCTCATTTTATTCCATTTTATTCTTATTTTACTTTTTATGCTCCACACTAACTTGCTCGTATTAATCAGACATCAGACCTTCACAACATCTCTGGCTCTGGCTCAGGGTCCATTTCATTCCATATTCCATATTCCACTCCATTACACTTCATTTATTCTGTCCGTACTTTGTACACCAAGACGAAGACGAAGGACAACTACGAAATGCCCACTGTCCATACCAACTTCCAACATCCAATATTCAACTTTCAATCCAGTTTGTACGAAGCACAATACAAGTAACACATTTTACATGCCTATGCTTCTAATTTGTAATGCACAGAAAAGGTAGGATTTGGATCCATTCCGTCTGTCCAGTATCAAGCATCGAGGTTCGAGGTTCGAGGATCGAGTATTGAATGGATAATCTGAGTAGATATCTTAACATTGTAAATCTAATCACATTATTAAACCTACACTTGCAACTCCAAACTCGCAACTATAAAATACGCAGCTATTGATATTCTGTATTATGTATTTTGTACACAAGGAGAAGATGAGTTGAAGGAGTTGCTTGCTGCAGCTCCAATCTCCAATAAAGAATCTAGAATCTCCAATGATGAAAGTAGTGGGTGTTCAACACCAGCAAACGATGCAGATTCTACACTCTAGACTCTAGACTCTGCTGACTCTTGACCTTTTAATACCCCGTGACCTCGACCCCGGGGAACCTCTTCCCAATTAATTGTATTGTCTTACTCGGATATTCCCTCCCTCTTTTCCTCTCCTCGTCTCACTTTTGTCTCCGTATCAATGTTGCATTTCAACCAGTCTTCTCACTTTCAACTTCCAACTGTCCATCAATAACCAATATTCAATATTCAATATTCATTTCAATGCTCAATGCCCAATCCTCAACTTGTAGGTACAGATGAATATCGTACAGGTGCTATTATTTATGCAAAATATCAGTGAAAATTCCATGATGCATCATGAATCTTTGTCTTTCTTCAGTAAAAAAACTGATATTATTATAATTTATAATTATTGTTTATTGGATGTTGGAGGAGTCAAAGAAATATATTGTTTATATATTTTTGTAAAATTTTGACATTATAACATTTAATCAAGAATCAAGAATCAAGACTCAAGACTCAAGATGAAGCGACTTAAATAGCAAAAAGAGCGTCAAATTTATCTCGAGTTTGGTATTTGGTATTTGGAGTTGGGAGTGAAGGATGATGTACAATTTATTATAAAAATAATAATAAACGTAGTCAGTCCTTTAGTAAATAAAAAGACCAAGTAGGAGCTGAATAACGTAATGAGTAATGAGATTGAGATGATTAACCAAACCAAACCAAACCAAGCGGAGACGAGACGAGTCGAGCTTTACTTTAATCTAAATTGCAGATCGTGCCTCAGCCCACTATAATATTTTAAATTTGCTGTACTTTGACTGTTTCTGTTTTTATTTCATTATTCACGGTGAATTTGTGTGCAAAATTATAGCGTTGCACGCATCCTTTTAAACCGCTTCAGATACAATTTAAAATATAGACATGGACATAATGCACACTGTTCTATTTGCTCGCTCCGCGACAAAGGCTACAGCCTATAGAAATGAGCTACAGGGCATTTAATTATCCTCCTTATTTGCCTCCACCTCAGTTTTGAGCTTTGAGTTTTGAGTTTTGGGCTTTGAGTTTTGAGTTGGGAATATCCTCACCATTCTCCATAATATATCATACATCACACATCATCTATTTCACACCTTATCATTTTATTCTCTCCAAATTCTAGAGTCTAGAGTCGAGAGTCTAGAAACGTTTAAGCATTTTGAATTTCATATAATTTCATATAGCACGGCCTACACGCTATGAAAATTATTATGAACATTTTCATAGTCCGCCTATTTTCTATTGTCCATTGTCTATTGTCTACTGCCTACAAACTACGAACTACAAAGTGCAAACTACAACCTTCTGCTTGATGCTCAACCTCCCAAATCCTTTGAAAATCCCTGCATGTCTTTACCTCAATGTGTATAGTACATTGTATATAGTATATAGTGTGTATTAAAAAGCATTAGGCGAAAGGCTATGTCAATTCCGGTTCGTCTAAAATTCACATAATTTTGGAAATGCTAGAAACCTTCAAGACTCAAAAGCTGTGCTAAAACATGGACAATGAGATTTTGCGCTCACTAATCTGAATCAGATTACAATACATTCTACATTCTACATTCTACACTTTAAACATTGTACTTGTGGATTGTGCCTGAAAATGCACATGTATGCGTAAATTTTACATTTTATAGGTCGAACTGGAGAGAGGAGAGAGAAGAAGGAAGAGAGATTGTGTCTTTGTCTTTGTGGCTGAATGAGCTTCATCCTAATCTAATTATGGGGAGAGAAGAGGATGAAATAAAATAATCCGGGGTTCGTGTTTTGTTTCCAAAAGACTCACTCCTGATTAAACCACAGAACAGAATTTAGAATCTGGAATCTAGAATCTAGAATCTAGAATCTAGAGGCAGTCCTGATTCCTGGTTATTTCATGGGAATAAACACATTCAACACAGCCGGTGCCGATGCGATGCCGATGCAGTTGAAACTATCATATTTTGACTGCGAATTTAACTATCTAGTTCCTACTGTCTAGTGTCTAGAGTCTAGGGAATTTATACTGTCTAATGAAACATGAAACAGGGAAGAAATCTGTGTGCTCAAATCTAGATTTGAACCTGAAACATATCTAAATCTATCAAGACACTCGACAAAATATTACATCACACAGACAATGCAACAGTAAAAGAATAAAGAGGAAACTGCGTTTAAAAATCCATCCGTAAATATTAAAGATTCAAGCTCTGTGATCTGTGGGAAAGGGAGTAAAATACATATTTTGTGTAGAGTCTAGAGTGTAGAGGAAACGTATGTCGGGGCTTGTTAATTTCTCGGATGTACATTGTACACTGTACATTATACACATTTAGCCATTGTGAAAATGAAGGAAGAAAAGGGATGAGAAAGGGAGAAGCTTGAAACCAAAAAGTTGGAACTTGGGAGACAGAGAGAGCAAGAGAGAGAGAGGAATGGAATTGCCATTTAAAAAATGTTCTGTTCTTTCCAGCTTATTTTTGCTCTCATTCCGATCTTGCTCATCTTCTTTTCATTTCAATTGTAAATTGTAATAGTTGTTGTAATGTGGAGTTTGGAGTTTGGAGTTTGGAGTTGACTCGCTTTTTGAACGTTTGAACGGCGCCATATGCTCAACTGCTTCAAAATGGGGCAATTAACCAACTCTTACAACTATAACTATAACCATATCCTCATCCTTGTCATTCTCATCTTCATCCTCATTCTTGATGCTTGATACAGTCGTTGAAAATCTCTCTCGCTCCACCGCTTCCTCTTTCCTCTTTCCGCTTTCTCATATTTTCCCACCGAACAAGAATTCTTTTTCCACCCCACTTTCAGTTTAGCATTGTACGGATCCGGACCTGAATCTGAATCTGAATCATTATTACTCTACATCCTTTTTAAGATTCTTTTACACGACATTTGTCATCCTAGATTGTACATAAAAATACTAGAAATACTAGAAATACTAGTTGCACGTCAACCTCCCGAATCCGAAAGAGTAACCAAACCAGAGTAATAAACACTGCATGAAATCTCAAAGATGACTCCAAAATTACACGGCAAATATTGTGCATAAATTCCTTGGAATTTCACAATTGACGGAGGTGATTTGAAGATAAGGATAACAGTCGACGGTTGACGGTTTATTATCACATTTTTTATGCAGTAGGGATTGACGTAAATACAAAATAAGATAAACGAAGTGCACAACTGAAAATGTCGAATGTAGAATGAACAAATGCTATAAAAATGAGACTGAAGCGGTTATATGCCGACAGTCAATAGTCGACACTCAAACTAGACTCTCGACAGTTGACAGCCTTCAATATGTTAAAAATTTGTGTATTATTATTATCCTTGCACATGTACAGAAAAAAGCTGCGAGTTTAAATCTCAATTCCGAATTAGAAATTACAGTGGAAGCCACAAGCCAAGTCAAGCTGTTCTTTACCGTAGAAGGGTTGAGTCAAGATTCTGAAGTCTAAAGTTGAGTTGAGTTGAGTTAACAGTGAGCAGTGGAAGTGAATCCGAGCGGAGTGAACAAAGGCAAAAAGTGTGTAAAAAAACTTTTATCATCCTCCACTGAAATTATTTATTGCTGACATTCATTTGCTCATTCATTCGGCTACGGGGCAGATTTTCTAAGTCTTTGAGTTTGAGTCTCGAGACTCGAGGGAGGAAAAACTTAAACCTTATTGTTTGCTGTAATATGTAACCAACAAACCGTGGAGACAGAGACAAAACAGGACAAGACAAGGCGAGGCGGAGAATAAAAAACAAATCCTTTTTAAACTCCGTATTACCAACTACACGAACTAAGAATTACGGATTGAGGATTGAGGAACGTGTAATCCTTTGCCTCCGTTTTCTCTTCCTCCCCTTTTATTTTATTTCACTCCGTCTTCAACTTCATCTTGCAGAGCGGAATCCGAATCCAAATCCGAATCCAAATCCGAATCCGACTACATTAATATCATTAGCTCTAGCTTTTTAATGTTCCCATAATTTTTTATCCGTCCTCTCCTTGCTCCTTGCTAAAGACGATTTTAGATGCAGACTCTTTCGTGGACTGGATTGAAGACTGAATTTCCTTGAAATAATTAACATTTCTTTCAAAACCGGCTACGGCTTTTGCAACATGACGAATCCCGAATTTCCCAGAATTCCTAATTTCTACCCAGCAATTTACTAAATGACTGTAAAATATTCTGCAAGTCAAGCCTCGTAAATTATGATGGATGAAAGGAGGAAACTTTTTTAGACTTTTGTATTGGTCAGCTCTTTACATTTTACATTTATTTTTTATGCAGCTAGTTTTAGAACTTGTAGAAACTAGAAATGAATCGCAATGTACAAAGTAGAAATTAGGTATAATTATTTGATAAAAATCCCATATGGTTCCCAATTCACAATTCACAATTCACATTCAGCTCATTTCAAGCTTGAAAACAAGTGAGTTGAATGGAATTGATATGCAATCTTCGTCAATTCAAGAATTCAGTGCAGTGCATAGAAAATACAAAAAGGTACAAAATAATTTGCCATACGTTTGAAAGTTTGAAACTTGTCCGTTTCTTGTTCCTTTTTCCACGATCCACGATTCACACAGTAAAAAATGATGATGATTTTACAACTAATAATAATTGGGTCCATCCACATTACACATTAGAATTTACACATGTTCAACATCCATTGTCCATTGAACATTGATAGATCAAGATGAATAAATGTGCGGAGTACAGGAAATTGTTGAACCGGATCGGATACTAGGAATTTTACATGTGTGAATAAAACAAGTATGATTATTTTTCGCCGAACCCGAGTCACATTGATAAAAGGTAAAAAGGTAAAAGGAGAAAAGAGAAAAGACGCTCATAATATTCAGAGTCTTGAGTCTTGTGTCGGCTGATGATATTCTGTATTGTGTATTGTGTATTGTGTGTTGTGTTGTGCTTTGTGTACTTATTGTATGATATATGATGTATGATGTATAATGGATAATGAAGTGGTTGAAAAAAATAAAAGAGTTGAACAATATCCGACAAGGTTCTAAGTTGTGAGTGCAAGTACAATAAAGATCCATCTTTTTGCATGTACAATGTACAAGGTACAAATCATGTCCAGATGGAAGATGGAGAGGAGAAAAAAGAAGAGTTTCTTCTTTCCTAGTACACGCAAACGGAGGATGGACGATGGATGATACAGGATGGAGATTACAGATTACCGATTGTGCAGAGATAAAAAGATGTGATTGGATTGGATTGAATTGAATTGGATTGGATTTCCTGGAATCAGATGAACAAGGGCTTTTGCAAACAAAGAGCCTCCTGATCTCTCCTTTCTTTGCCTCATCATCATCCACAATCTAGAACCTAGAATCTAGAATCTAACATCTAACATCTAGAATTTAGAATCTGCAACTTGGATCAAACATGAAACAATTTCTCCTCTATCATCATCCTCCGATCCAATCCAATCTCAGTCATCTTTAGCAAGGAAAAGAAAGGAAAAAAGTAGAAAAGTTGATACATTTTGAATTTTGGGATTCTTGATTCTTGGTTCTTGGTTCTTTTTGTCTCATTCGAATCTGAAAGTGCAAACATATGTATTCAAAATATCTTGTTTTGTATGTAGTATGTAGCTTTATAAAAAGAGTTGTTTCAGGATTTGCAACTGGAATCTAATCACTAATCACCATAATAAAAAGATAAAAGAGAATAAAATGTGCTCTTCAATCCTTACATGTTACACGTGCTGGCTGAGGTTTAGCCAGATCTTGCGATTTTATTTATTTAGCTTTGTATCATGTATGATGTATGACTTATGATTATGATTATGATTCAAAGGTTTAAATTCTCCGTATAAATTTATCTCCATTCTCTCCATTCTTGAAATTTCTATAGACAAGTAGACAATCTTGGTGTTTCCTCGTGCTATTTATTTATTGTGTTGTGGAAATATGTGTGAGGTGTCTTGTATGATGTGAAATATGAGAGAACAAATCAAACGAGTTGAGGTGTTTCTATTAAAATTAAAAAGCTATAAATAACATTGTACAAAATACAAAATACAAAATACAAAATAGAGAAGAATTCTTCCCCATTCACTATTCACTGTTCAGTATTTAATAAACTCGTCTCGTGTCTCGTGTTCATTCCGTTGGAACGGCGTGGACGAGGAGGCATGTGTGCATTACATTTTTATTGATATGTATGAACAATAATCCAAGTAACACGCTCAAGACTAAATAACGAGTAACGAGTAGAGTAAATATAAAATATAAATGGTCGCTATTAAAGTTGCTCGGCAGTGGAGACTCTAGACTGGGCGCTCATCAAGTCGGAATTGAGAGCTAGTGGAACTGATGAAGAGGATATTTGAATAACATTCTTTGCAAAAGAATTACCATTTGAATTTTGAATTTGGAATTTTAAATCTCTTGTGAAATCTTGCAGCTTGGAGCTTGGAGCTTGTAGCAACAAAAAAACATAAAGATGTTTTAATGAACAAAGAATAATAATAATCTGATTTTTTTTCAAAGAATGCGCCAACTCCTGCTAACTAATAATATACAAAATAACAGCTCTTTTATTCTCCTTTATACACATTTTGTCGATTGTGGATTGTGGACGGCATGTGTTTGATTTTACCTACAATCTACAACCAACAACCGACAACAAAATGAAATAAGATAAAATAATATTCAGGGTGATTCAGATTTCTTGCAAAGGATTTTGGGAGCATGAAAAATGCATGAAAACTGAGATTGCCGTCTCAACGATGCTGAATTTTGTATCTAAAAATTGACCATTGTACACAGTGTACCAAATAAAACACGAAAAAATGTGTGTACTCAATGTGGTTTACAATGTACAATGTACAAAACTGTTCCAGTTGGATAATTAAAAGAAATCTTTTATCCTTTTTTATGTGCATAATACATGACATGTTACAGAAAATGGAAAATAGAACAACAAGAACCATCTTTATCCTTATCCTTATCGTAAATCCAAGTTTTAAATGGAGGCCAAATACTCAATACTCAAAATGTAGCATGTAGAATCTAGAATCTAAAAGATGCTGCTAATTGATGATTAAGACTTGTTTATGCACACAAGTGAATGATAAAGAAAAGGGAGATAGTGAAAGAGGAAAGAGCGTTTTACTTTATCCTGCTCAGTTTTCTCTCGCCTAAAACAACTGACAATAAATAATAGCATGAGTATAAACACAGGCAGAACCAGAGTTGAACTGCGAAGGTTAAGGGATGGGTCCTTGAATTTTTATTTTTGATTTTATAGCTCATCCCCAAACCCCAAACTGGAAAGAGTAAAGAGTAAAAAGTAAAACGTTGGATGGCAATTGGAAATTGGAAATGGAAATAGTTGAAACCAAAATGTCCCATTAATTAACTCGGAAAATATGATGCGAGTGAATATCAACTAGTACAAATTCAAAATACATGTATGGTTAATATTTATTTAGTTTCGTATTTACTATAGACTGTAGACTGTAGCCTTAAAATTAAAAGTTAAAACCACACACCATTTCCAATTTCCAACATGTGCAATGTTCAATGTTCAATATTATGAAGCTTCTACATTCTACATTTTATATTCTACACTCGCTGCTCTTCTCCTCCTCCTTTTCTCCCCCAGAAGACGGATGATACAAAATAACAAATACAAAATACAGACTCATCATTTATTTCAAAGTACAAAATACAAAATACAGAACAGAGAAGAGAGCGGAATAGTTGTTCATATGAATAGAGATATTTCCAAAGGTTATCTCAACGCGAACGGGGTTATCGATTAGGAAATTTTTCTGCATTTATAAACATTCGTCGTCTCATCTTCTTCTCTGGCTCTTTCTCCTACTCGTAGCAATATTCCTATTTGTATGCCTATTTATATTTTTATCTATGATATTTTCCTTGTCCTCTGAATAATTCTGAATAATATCCTATTTTTACCCATTCCATTCTACATTCTACATTCTACGCTCTAAATTCTTAATTCTTAGTCAACATCTGCTTCTGCTTCTGCTTACAATTTTCAATCCTTAATTCGTATTAAAATTATCATACATACAAACTTGAGAAAGAGAAGGACGAGAAATACATGAAAAAAAACAAGCAATAATTATTGTACATAAATACACAGAAAAATACTGTTGTTTACACCAAATCCAACATCCAACATTCAACATCAAGAAATTCATCTCAAATAATATGTATAGCCAATCTCCAGCACTCAGCATTACCAATTAGCATTGATTTTAATTCATTGTTCCGTACTTTACGTAGTGCATAATAAGTATATAATTTCTCTCGTGTGTACATTGTGCAAATGTTAAATTAAGAAGCCTTTCACATTTGCATACAATTTGCATAATATGAAATATTTATCCTTTTGGTTATCCTTATCATAAATACACAAGTTTTTAAACATTATGTGCTGATACGCACTTGGATCAAATATCAAATATCTAACATCAAGTATCTAATGTGTTGCAAATAACAAGGTACATTTTTGATAAGTTGAAAACACTGCAAGTCTGTCTCGCTACTCGATTCTACATTCTACAAAATTCATGGAAAAATTCACAACATTCAAAATGTTCCATATCTTGCTAATTTTATTGAATCCTTTTCACGTTTGAGATTTGACTTGTTACAAATTTGAGAATGTGGTAAAATATTCTGTATTTATATTTCATGTTTCATTCAGCATTCAGAATTCAGAATTCAGCGAATCTCAGTCTCTTTCATCTTTGATCATTGTTCATGTTTGAGCTTTGAGATTTGAGATTTGAGCTGACGTCTTTTCAGCTTGGCTTAGCGTTTGCTCAAAGATGAAGGAAGTTGCTTGCAGTAGCTGAAAAAGAAGCCGAAAATCTGGTTTTTTCTGCAATGTGGCTATAATTCACATGCACAACACTCAATACTCAATACTCAATGCATATTTTATGGTTGTTATTGTACTTGAAAGTTGAAGGGAAATTTGACAAGTGGGAACTAAAAACTAAAGTCGATTTTCGATTCTCGATGAATTCCTCTGGATAAAAAAGGCTATAGCATAAAAGTAGCATAGGCTATAGGCTATACGCTATATGCCATACATCTATACATATAGCCGTTTACTGTACTAGTTTGTTTTGGATGAGCCATAGCTGTAAGTTGTAAAAGACCGGAATCATCGGTATCTATCGATATAGGGATACAAAAAACAATGTACATGATATTTCCCGATAGGATAGATAATGGACGTGTAAATATCTAGTAAATAATAACTAATAACTATGAGAAATAAAAAGTAATTCATATTTTTGAGGATTCTCAATTCTCACAGCTCACAACTCAAAACTCACCGGAGGTCTCTTCTCAATTCTCAATTCTCAATCCTCAATGCTCAATGCTCAATACTCATTTCTCACACACTGGAATCAACGTGAACTAGCTGAATCAGTCAAGAAAATCAATGGGGGCTCTCCCATTCACACACAATATACAATATACAATATACGAATACGCAGACCCAATTTCCTATCATCCATTTCTTTGAGTGTAACACTCTAAAAGATTCTCCGTTAGATCCAAACGCCAGATAGGGAAAACAACAGGAGCAGCCACAACAACACAAGACAACAAAACAACAAGAGCAACAATGAGATCCGGCAAAAAATAGAAGGAGAAAAAAATACTCGTGGATTTTGAATCCATCCACAATTATTGAATAACCACAAGAAATCATGTCTTGGTTAATTTTACATTCATTCTCGCTCCATGAAAACTCCCACCTTTGGATTTTGAATTTTGAATCTCAATCTGAATCTGAATTCAACAGTCTTCATTTTCAATACTCAATACACAATACTCAATACTTTCAACTTTCAATAACTTGAACGTCTCAATGGTTTTGATACTCTTCACTCTTCAGTGTTCCAACAAATATGATTATGATGATGTTGATGTGATGAGATGAATGACGGCTTTTTTATTTATATTTCTTGATTTTTACGACAAATTTTCCCCTTGAACCAAAAGACAGAATGGCATTTTTCTCAGCGCTTTGAGTTTTGAGTTTTGAGCTGAGAGTTGAGAGCTGAGAATTTTGTAATAAATTAAAGGGAATAATAACAATAGCGCTTCAAAACATTCACGAGTGTTTGTTACAAATCTATCCAATTAAATTGAGCAGAGAGTTGAACATTGAGCATTTATGTGCACAAAAATATGCAATAGAACCAAATACAAAAATACGATTTTCTGCAATCTTTACATTTTTCGCCTTTGTTCTCCAATTCCTTGTTACTTGTAACAGCTTGAGCTTGAGCTATTTCAGTGAAGAGTGAAGAGTGGAGAATTAGGTTGATCTTTTTAGATTTGCAAAAGTCTGTCTGCATTCTGCATCAGTTACCAGAATATTTACTTGACCAGAAACCAGCAAACCAAAAATCTGCATTTCATTTGCTCATTTGCTAATTTTTCATGTGCGATGTGTGTGCAATTTTCGTAAATTTATATCACACGATTTCCACGATTTTTAGTACTCGTAAATTTATCCAATTTAATGCTAACTCGAAACTCGAAACTCGAAAAAGAAATGTTAAGAATAAAACCGGACGTTTTACCCTTTACACACCATGTACAAACTAGAAAAAATCATGTACAACGAGAGAATCAAATGGTGAAGAAAGGGCAGGCGGATTTTACAGATATTTCTGTTATTATAAGCTTTTGTGGCTTTTTATAAAGAAAAAAACTAGATGATAAAAAGAGGGATAAATATTTGGATTTGGATTTGAATGCAAGTAGAACAAAGTACAAAAGCGGAGGATGAAGAAATCGTGGTTCTCTGTCAATTGTCAGTGTTGCGGAGCGGTGGAAAAATGTAGATGAAGAGAATTATGATTATGATTATGATTGTGGTGACAGGAGAGAGAGAGAAACGGAGGAAATGAAAAGATGTAGCTGAAAATGAACTGAGAACAGAGAATCCAAAATCCAGAATTTAGATTCTAGATTCTAGAAGCACGAAAAATGTGAGCGAGATTATTTTATCTGACAAAATGACTGGAAACAATCTACAGAAATTCCATCCAAAATCCACGAGTGATGATGTGCCGCCCAACTTAAATAAATAATAGGAAATTGTCCTCTCTTCTTCCTCTTCTTCTTCTGTTTTCCGTGCCACACAGAAAGAGAGAAACCTCTGGTACAAATTGAGATTGGGAGACGAAAACCATTTGTTTGTATCTATGTATGTACAACGTACAATATATCAAGGCAATGAAAATGAAAAACATGTCGTGTTTTTTTTTCATTCCACCCTTTTTTCTTTCCATTCACCAAATGCGGGATGACAGGGAGACAAACAGAGAGAGAGAGCGACTCTGCTTATTTTACACTTAAAAATACATTCCACATTTCACATTCTTCCTTCTCTTCCTTTTTCTCTTCTCCAATTTTCTTCTCTAGATTCTAGATTCTAGATGAATCAAGTAAAACGGAAGACGCGGGAATGAAAGATGGTGTTATAAATTCTCATGAAAATGGGCAGGAGGTTTTAAGACTTGAGACTCGAAACTCAATGAGACTAAAGAATGGAGAATGGAGAATGGAGAAAATAATTCTGCTCGTGTCACATTTCTTCAAAATCTGTATCATTCAGCTTTGAGCTTGGAAGTTTGGAAGCCTCATAATAAAAAAGAATGGGAAATTTACTTATTTATAAACAATAATTCAAACTTCAGACTATCCTTTGAATTACAATTTGGATTTGGATTATATTTAAAATTTCAAATAGTCAACAGTCAACACTCAACACTAAACAGGAACAAAACAAACTTTTTTCCTATTTATGATGAATGACAAATGATAGATTTGAGATTGAGATTTAGAACAACAAACAACAAACAAGTGCAGAATTGTTTATCAAAATAATATTAAAGTTTTGCCCATCCAACAAAAGATGCGGAGCGAGTAATAGACTGGAAAAAGGAGAGAGAGAAACACAATATTTCATCGAAGCTCAAGACTCAAGACTCAAGACTCAAGACTCGAGACTGAGATTATAAATGTCAAATGTGCATGTATATTTTTAGGCGACGGGAAGAAACAAGAAAACAAAAGGAAAGAAAATGGTTTGGGGATTAAGATGATAAATGCAAATTTGATGACAGCTTCAACAACTCTTCAACTTTCTCCAAGACAAAAAAGATGGGTGACTTTTCCCCGTTTTACATTATTATTAGCCCAATTGGAAATAGGAATAGGAATACAGAGTTCAAATATGCGTAATCCGTCAGCTCTTCACCGTTACTCCTTACGGTTATTTAAAAATAAACTCCAAGCTCTTTCTCCTTCCTCATTTTTAAGCATGTTTTATCTTTTATTTATGGTGCTATGTATCAATGAATCATGCAATCAAATATCTAGGACCCTTTTTTATACGCATAAATATATAACACATAGGATTCCTATGATAGGAATAACGGAATTTTTTAAGCAAACAACTCAAAACTCAACTGAACGGCTCCCCTTTTATTAGTTTTGTGTATTTAATGTGCGTCGAGAGTCGAAAGTCGAGTGTCCAGTGTCTACTGAATGAATAATCGATGGCTGTTGATTGATGATTGATCAGTTTTTGTAAATATTTAACCGCCTTTATCATTTGCCGTACTGTTTATTAGACCATTTTTAATTGCCATCCTCAATCCTCAATACTCAATACTCAATCCTTCCACTTCTTTTACATACTTGATACTTGATTTTACCAGCAACCGTCAACCGCCATTTTGAAAACAACTTGATTGCTTTTGAAATTTGAACAATGAGTAAAAAATTAATTTTAATTTTTTTTGCTCCATTTTGTATTTTGTATTTTGTCTTTTCCTAAGGTTTGATGTTTTGATGTTTGATTTTTTTTCTAGAGTTGTAGAGGACCATGAATTTTTGGGTGGTCAATAGACTTTTTTGATTAAAGTATTACGAGTATTAACATGTATTGAGGATTGAGGATTGAGAGTTGATTTGAGAGAGAAAGAGAGAGAGCGAGGGGAAGATTATGATTGAATCCAACAGAGTCTCTGTTCTGATTAAACCCTGGATGAAAAAGAAAAAAGAAGGAGAGCTGTAGACTGTAGTGTATTGTGTGTGTGGGTCTTTTGGATGCATTCTGAAATTGTATTGTGGTTAGTGTTTAGTGTTGGGTTGGAGCGTCTCCTATGGTTATTGATTACTTTGTTACACACTAAGCGGATTTTCCATACATCCACAATCCACAGTCTAGAGTCTACACGGATGAAAGATGAAGCCGTAGTCCCGTTTGCACGTTGTATCTTCCACGTTGCACGTACATCCAAAATCCACACGATCCACTCTGCTCCACTGTCATTACACTGAACACTGAACTGGAGCTCACCCGTCCACAATAAAACTCTTTGCCTCTTCTCCTCCTCATTTCTCATTTCTTTTCATCTTGCTGATCAGGATGATCAAGAATCAAGAGAGCTCATTCTTTTCAAGTTGCTACCTTTACACTCATTCTCTCCTCTCCTCTCTGTTTTTCAGCCTATCTATGCATTTTTTGTACACTCTCAACTTTTGCTCAAGTCTACACATAACATAATATCATATGTATCCACATGTAGATTGTAGATTGCGGATACATATTTTATGTCGTGAATGGATGCTTTTGATCCAAAATTAAACTGATGAAAAATCCTCGCAACTCATCCTCAATCCTCAACTTAATTGACCAGCAAAACCCACATGATAAAGAGCACAATTACCTTTCTTCTCCTTCTCCTTCTCCATTCTTCCTCCTCTTTCTTGACTTTTATTGGATTGGATATCAAAGGATTTCCATCTAATCTCACATGAGTGAAATCATGAACAATGAACAAGGAACAACGAACAAGGAACAACCCACACAGGAGGTACACAGAAGAATTTATACAAACAGTTACAACATGTAAAATATTCTTGTAAAATTTAGAGTTTATAGTTTAGAATTTACAGAGTACAAATTCAAGAGTGCTTTGAGCTGTGAGCTGTGAGAGGAAGGATGAAAGTACATGATAATTTATAAAGACGGAGGAAAGAGGAAAAATCCCCAAATTTGCAAATTGAACCACCACAGACACGTGACAAACGTGCTTAGTGCTGAGCTGACTTTTGAGTATAGAGTATAGAGTCTAGAGTCTAGAGTCTAGAGTCTAAAGTGTTGAGGAATGAGTGGATGCAAATTAGCCAACCCATGGAACGCACATACAGGACAAATTTACAGTCACAAAACAAAAACAGAAACGGAAAATGAGTGGTCTCGCCACTCACCAGTCACCAGTCACCACAAAATTTGCTCTTCCCTACAAAGTTGTGATTATGTCCTGTACTGTGCTCAATGCTCAATGCTCAATGCTCAATCCATGTAGATTTACATTTACATTAGGCAGGTGTTTAAAACTCATGGACAATAAATACCTGAGATTTGAGATTCGAGATTCGAGATGAGTTGAGTTCATACTCACTGTGTTTTGAGCTACGAGTTTGGTGTTTGGTGCGGTTTTATAGGTTGCTGACTTTTGGTTCGTATATCGTGTATCGTGCTTGCGTTTTCCTATTTGTAGTCTTAAAAAGCACTGAGCTTGTTCTTGTGGATACAAGATACAATCTGCATCAATGCCCACAATAGAGTGACCATAAAGCACAGGTAAAATGAGAAAAGTTACAGCTTCTGCATTCTACATTCTGCATGTACAAAATGTACGCCTGCTCAAACTGCTGTTCCTCTTCCTGTTGCTGACCAAAACCAAAACCAAAACCAAAAGTCTGTGCCCTGTGCTCCGTGTTTTGTGCCCAAATGAATGAATCAAGTAGCCATAGTTTTACATGTACAAAAACCACGACCACAAACACAAGGTTCATGTCATCTTCATTAGAACTATCTCTCTCCCTCTCTCGCTCTCTCTCTCTCCATCCTGTGCGATGCAGGATTATACTTGCATTTTATGACTTTTGTCTCATCTGCCTCAATCTCATCAGAGCAGATCCAGTTGAAAAGGTAGGTAATTTTGAAGGAAATCAAAGTAAAAGTTAGCCAAAAGCCAGCAGTCAGCAGGCAGTTTGGAGTTGCCAGCCCAAGCGGAATTTTAATGCTTCGGGTCATCTCAATTCCAAATGAATCTCCATATTCCATATTTACTGTATACTGTATGTCTGATATCTCACCGCAAAAGCACAATGGCATTTCTATAATTTCTACATTCTACATTCTGCATTCCGCAAGCACTCATATTGCATATTGTACAGTGACATGCACCGTGTTTTGTTTTGTTTTGTTTTGTGATTTGTGTTTTTGACTTGTGGCCATCGGACTGCATAGCAAAATCAAAGGAGAAAACTTGCAATAGAATATATAATATAGAATACAAGAGTAAAGCACATGACATTCGCTTACAGAATGTAGTGCATAATCAAGAATGCACAAAATAGAGCGAATTGACGGGGTCATTTCAACGGAAAAAACCATAAAAATTCAATAGGTAATAGACAATAGACGAATGTGGAGTTCTCCCTTTTCACTTGACCTCATATTTCATCCCCACCGTCCTTTGCACTTTGCACAAACACCAAAAGTCCAAAACCCAATCCAATTTCCATTGCGATGCGAATACCGAATACCTCCTCGTCCAATTGGTTTACAAGGATGAAGAGCAAGAATGGAGCATGGAGAAAGGGAAAATAAATGCAAAGAATGAAGAGTTATGACTTGTGCACATTTCATAATTGTACAAATTACTGCAGAAAAATGAAGGAGACGGTGAATTTTACATGAGCATTGAGCATTGAGCACACCGTACATTGTACACTTTTACGTATAGAAAAACAAGCAGACTTGCTCTGCATTTTAGACAGATTTTTTCAGCTAAAGCATAAACCAGCACCAGCCTCATAATGAATATAGGGAGAATAAATACAAATATAATATAATATAAATACAGTGGATGCCGTTGACTTTTGTAAAATTGCCTCCCGATTTTCCTACACATATTCATTATTCATATACGCATTGTTCCCTTGAGATATGCATTTAATATACATACAATTTTGTTGGCGGTCCAAGTAAAACTAAAAGATTTATGGGAATTCTTCCTCACTCATACTCATACTCCATGCTCAATGCTCAATGCTCATACTTACTATAGTGCTAACATGAAGAGTAAATAGTAAAGAGGAGAAGAGACACTCGTAAATATCGGGCTTGTAAAAAAATAAAGGAAAAAGGCAAGGACTTGTCCGTCTCCGTGTTTATGTCTTGTGTCTGTGCCGGAAAATATTATGCATTGTGCATTGTGCATTGTGTATTTTGGACGGTGTGTTGTGGAAATGTTGAAAACCATTGTTCGACGGTGCAGCAGTGTACCTTGTGCTTTGTACTCTGCTTGTGTCAGCTATTAGTCCAACATGGAACTTGACAAGGAGAATGCACGGAATATTTATTGAGAGCATGTGCTATCACTTTCAGGAATGGCAAACATCTCTCATGTCTCACTGGATTCGGGGTTCTGGGTTCTGGACTGAAAACAAACTGGAACTAGAACCTC
Organism: Sminthurinus aureus; assembly: GCA_034698265.1. NCBI lineage: Eukaryota > Metazoa > Arthropoda > Collembola > Symphypleona > Katiannidae > Sminthurinus > Sminthurinus aureus. The sequence continues at coordinate 25,362 of JAQGBH010000055.1, forward strand.
ACTGTTGACTGTTCTCTTTAGTTTAGTTTGCATAGTGTAAAATGTAAAGTCCCGAATCCGCATCCAAAATCCCAGAGAACATGCTATTCATCTAATTGTTAACCATCATGTTTTCACTGCACTCACATTGTCCAACGTACCGTACCAGCTGAAGGTGAAGCCAAATTCCAACACCGAGTCGAGTACAGAGTGCATCCATATTAATACGACCATTTCAAGAGGCAGGAGACAGTTTAAATTTCAGGGTGAATTTTATATTAGACAACATTACAGTGACAAAATGACAATGACAATGGCACTGAGAGTAGCCAAGAACGGCGAGAAGGAAAATGATGATGATGATGAGGACAAAGAGACGAGCTTCTTTTTTATTAGGTTGATAGTATTTGTTCAAGACTCGAGACTCAATTCTCAATTCTCAATACTCAATACTCGATACTCGATCTAAAATGGAAGGTTGTTATTTGTTATTATTAGCTGTGGCATTAGACATTATTAACTTGATATTATTCTTTCGAGTTTGGAGTTTGGACACATTTCCATTCTCAATCCTCATCCGCGTGATGCAAATGTGTCATTAGTACACCATTGACACCCCTGTCTCGCCCTTATCCTAATCACGATACCAATATCATGGACTTTATTATCACAAAAGAACAAGCTGAACAACAAACACTGAACAGGGAACAGGGAACAGAGAACAGAGAACAGTGAAATGAACTCAACTACTCCACGATAATAAAAAAGAATACATGCACATTTAATAATAATAATAATAGTGGTAGTAATTTTCTCCACTTCTTTCACTCACTCACTCACTCCTTCATTCCTTCCTTTTATCTAATAGCCGAGTGTTTAAAATTAATGGCCTCTTCTTCTTCTCTTCTTCTCTTGCTTGCGTCTTTGGTGGCCATAGCTTGGGACTTTTTTTTCAAACTAAACTATATCTACTATCCATTTTTTTATTGTCACAACTTTTTCATTCCTATTCTGATTCTGTGTGGAGTGTGGAGTGTAATATTTGCTGTTCCGTTTTATCCTGTCGATTGTCCATATTTTGTCTATGGTACAAGGAGCTAGCATCTAGAATCTAGAATCTAGAATCTACTATGAATATTTATGTTCATTTATAAAACATGCAACTAAATAAAAGTACGTAGCTGCTGATCCTTGAACGTTGTATTTAAATCTCAAGACTCGAGTTGAGTCGTCAGTTGTGAATTGTGAAATAAGCAGAGGAATAACAATAGTTTTGTAGATATCTCTTCAATCGAGTAAAATAGAATGGAATACTTGACATTGCCTTCACCCTGACCGTTATACCACTTACTATTTACTATTGTATTCATACCGTACACTATACATGAACACGGTGTTGAATTACACATCCGCTCAATCCGATGCTTTTCTTGTCCCTTTTCTCTTGTATTTAATACATCATTGGCAATTTTTTCGCCTCATCTCTGCATATTTTTATCAGCTTAGTACTTTACAATCAAGTGGAGTTGAAAGTAAAATGGCTAAAAGCAAGTCATTTCCAACTTTAAAATGTTTAAATGTTCAACTGTACAATTACATGAATTTCAACTACATTTTAAACAACAACAATAATAATAATAATTATTATTATTATTATTCTTGAATTAAAATTGAAAGCGGAATGATAGAAAATTTGTAAATTGTCAACTCTTGTCCCCGCTGATTTTAGGTAAATAATGATTTCCGACATCTCAGCAGAGAAAAAAGAGTTGGAGAAGAAAAATTTGCATTGCTTTGAGCTTTGAACTTTGAGCATCAAATAAATTGTTTGACATTGTAAAAACTGCAAGTTGGAAATTGGGAATTGGAATAAAATGGAAAAGTGCTCAATTTTTCTATAGATGGTTTCACAGTTTTGAAATTCAAAACAAATATCTGTAGTTTGCATTCACCAACATCTCTGAACTAGACTCCGCATTTTCTTGGGCATTTGGAGACCGAAATCAGTCATGTTGACATGACGTCAGTATATTTCAACTACGGCCAATCTTTTGAGCCCACTCGCAACTTTGTACGACGCTCCGTTGCTTAGATACAGCCAAAATAACAAGCCGTTGCTAACGCAACATTCACAAATCTATTCAAAGTGGAAAATGTCTTTCAAAATTTTTAGATTTTTGGATAATTTTGATGTGAGGGAGATGTTTGTAGAAAAATTTACCGGAATTTATGATATTTACTAGAAAAAAACCCACGACATTGCAAATGTGACCAAATGACCCAATTTTACGAGAAACTGAAATGCTCAGTTTCCAAAAGCGTTCAGTTTACAACAGGAATTTTGGTGAATGGAGCTTCAGACTAAAATTATCAAAATAAACTAGAGTAAAAAACACAGGATTCTATAGATGCTCTCAAAAGACACAAAATAAAAACAAAATTTTTAGAAAAGCATCAGGTTTTCAAGTTACGGATATTCGAGTCAGATTACTAAAATCCTTTTACTACTCATTTGTCAACAATAAAACGAGGTCAAGCAGAAAATCCGTAACTTGAAAACGTGATGCTTTTCTAAAAATTTTGTTTTTATTTTGTGTCTTTTGAGAGCATCTACAGAATCCTGTATTTTTTACTCTAGTTTATTACTTGGTTTCCTTAGAAGGCTGTGTACTGTATAATATATGTAATATATGTAATACAATGTGGGTAAAAAGGACGAGGACAAGAGTCTGTATTTGTATTTGTATTTGTATTCGTGTCTTTGTGCCCCCCACCAGCGCAGGGTCGACTTGCTCTATTCAACGATTCAACTTTTGAATCTCTATTGAATCCAGAATCCAAATATGATTAAGGCATGATAGGACATAATATTTTACATGTACAGGATATTATCGTAAAATATTACAAAGTTTACACATTATTAGTCCATGTTTTACATCAGGATCAACATCAACATCAACATCAACATCATTGGTTCAAGCAGCTAGAAAAGAATAAAGGGACAGATGCAAAGTACTAAGGACAATACACAATATATACATTTGAACACTTTCCTTCTTTTTGCCTGTACAGGAACAACTCGAAACTCGAAACTTTCCAACGGCTCCTCATTCCTCACTCAAGAAAATGTACATTTAAATCTTGTGACTTGTGACTTGTGACTTTTGAGATAAAATCTAAGCTCAAAGCTCAAAAAGCTCAAAGCCCGGAATAACGAGTAACAAATTTGTCTCAATTCTCAATGGATTGGCCTTTGAAATTATTGTACGTAGAAACTCCTTTATTTATCCTTTACACTTTACACTGTACTTTTTAGAGTGAAGAGTCTGCAGTCTAGAGTGTAGAGTGTAGAGTCTAGAGTGTGTGATATTCCTGTTATTTTCATTGTAGATTGTAGATTTAGTTTTAGGTGAATAGTGAATTCCATAAATTATCAGTATGAGATATTACGACTCTCCACTATCAATTCTTTATTTACACTTTATTCCCTTTTTAACCAAAGATTCGAGATCAGACTTGCCCCAGCGCAGTTCAGTCCAATGGTCATTTTTTCATCGCAGTAGAGTTTTTAGTGTTAAAATTGAAAATGCCAAGTGTCCAATGTTCAACAAATTACCAACCAAGTTTCGGATTTAGAATCAGATTTACATAGAAAATACAGACAGAAAAGGAGAAACGTACGAGGTACGAGCAAAGGACGTCCACAGATCTAGAGATACAAATACAGATACAGAAAATAAATAATGTGCTTCCACTGCACTTCATACTCCATTCTCCATACTCCATACTTTACACATAGACACATTACACAAATATGACTTTTCTCCTCTTCTTCGCCTCGCTGCACTGACCTACCCTTGCTCAATGCTCAATGCTCAATGAGTCCCTTCAGCCGATCTAATGAGAATGTCACTACAATAGTAATAATGCTCATTTTTTCATGCAGGGATAAAAGATAAAATCCATAAATGCTCAAGGTTTCTTTTATGATACATAATATTTTACAAATGATAATTCTCCCCAGCTTTTTGGCGTTTTTCACCAGTTGAAAAATCCACAAGATAAACTTTGAAGCTACAATATCCCTCTAAATTCTAAACGTGGTTTATGGTTTTTCTGCAGTTTTTCAAGTCAAAGTCAACAGCTTTTATCTTTTATTTTACACAGTTGTTAACTTTTTCCCTTGCGTATATAAAACCTGATACACTTGATACATTATGTAGTGAAAAGACTGATGCTTTTCTTGTGTTGTTTATTGTGTACAAGAGTTTGATGACGGAACGTGATGCCAAATGTTAATTTTAATTGCGAGAGACAAAGACAAAGGCAATGAGAATGACAGTGATAAAGATTTTGATGACGGGACAACAAATGACTTGCTGATGACAAGATTTTTCATGTAGAATGTAGAGTGTGGAGTTTGGAGTTTGGAGTGTGGGTAAAGTGTGAGGAGGACGGAGGACATCCGACATCCGACATATGAGTTCAGGTAAGATAACTCTGCGTGATAATGAGATGGGGAAATCTTTGTCTCTACTTACTACAAGATAGGAGATGGGAGATAGGAGAAGGAAGGAGCAGAAGGTACAAGTCGGAAGATTAAATGATACGGATGAGTTTTTCGGTTGAGTGCTCGCTCTCCCTCCCTCTTGTTTTGGTTCTCTGTATACTGTATACTGTGTGTAAAATATCCATGCTGTGGATTGTGGATTGTGGATCCTACTTGTGATCCGAGATGGAAAAGGCGGTAATGAGTCTGACTCAGTTCTCAGTTGATTGAGGCTGAAACAATGTGGAGGCCATTTAACATTTATATCAAGGATCTTATATTCGTATATCTCCATTCTCCAACTTTCATAAAACGTATCATATAAAATGGGTAAAAGAGACCAAGCTCATTGGATTTTAGTTTACAGAACAAGAGAGGAAAAGAGAGAGAAGGTCCACACTCGAAAATCCACACTCCACAATCCACACTTTACAATTTGTAGGAGGAACGTGAAGGTGCGTTGGATTTCATTTCCATTTCAATATGCTTTTCAAAAATGATACGCAGAAAACAGACCCAGATGCACATGCATTGACTTTGCACACTCTTCCTTCTCTGCATATTAAACTACTGTAGACTGTAGACTGTAGAGTCTCTTTACAGTTTTTAATGTTCATTGTTCATTGGTTGTGGATTGTGGATTGTGTATTGTGGGTTTTGTGTGAGATGTGAGATGTGAAAGAGAGTGTAAAAGAGCAGAAGAGCAGAAAAGCAGAGGGAGCGTCTGTTGGGTGTTTGTAATGACAGAGTCATGAGTCTCCTTCTGCTCTCTACTTTTCTACACAATTGCTACTATCAGAGATATCAAGAAATGGAGAGATGCGAGATTCGAGAGGCACAAGGCACAGCTTCTCCACTCTCCACTACTTTTACTAAGTAAGTCTCATCTGCTTCGCCTCAGCTCAACTCAACTCAACTCAACTCAGCTCAGCTCTGATATCCCATTACGCATTAGGCCCGCACTAATTACTCCTGGTTAATTAGCATATAGTTGGAGCTGGAACAAAATTTCCATGGAGGAAAAGATGACGGGACCATATCGTCATCAGTATCATCATGTTCATGTTCATTCACTTGCCCGATTCTCGACGCTTTTCCCTTCATTTTCAATCTTTTGCTCTCTTTTCTCCTCTTCTTTCTTTCTTCTCTTCCTCATCCTGATTCTGATTCTCATGGTTTAGTCGTCAGGTTAGGTGTAGAGTGTACAGTGTACAAAGTACGAGGAAACCAGGAAATTTGCCCACAGTTTCAACCTCCTCTCTCTTTTCATACTCATAAAGAAAAGTAACTCTATACTTTCTGTTTCGTCCATGTGTATGTGTGGAGAATATAGAAGAGGGAATGTGGATGTGGTGATGCAGACTAATTATTATGTAGGTAAAAGATAAACAAGACAAGGAACGAGAGAGAGAGAGAGAGAGGAAGAAGAGAGAGGCCAAATGCTACTAATGACTTGTATCTCTTTCATTCCAACTCCAAGCTCAAAACTCCAAACTAAACTCTGTCTCAACATTGAACATTGAACGTCTATCAGCTGTGATATGAATATGAATGCATATTTCTATTCCTATTTGTGCTAAAAAAGCTCAAGTTTGAGGGAGATCCAGATCCAGATATTTTACAAAGTAGATATGAAACATGATGGAAATGTGGAGTTGGTACATGTGTATTCTCTATTTGTGTTTGTGGTAGGTATGTAAGTAAGCGCCGACAGATCAAATCTCAGAGGAGTCGTTTTCCCGAGCCCATTTGTCTCTACTCTCTCTGTTGTACAAGAAAAGATGAGGAATGAATAGAAAATAGAAAATAGGAAATAGGAAATAGAAGACGGAATACAGAACCGTAGGGAAAAGTATCTGGATATGTTTGATGCTGCTTTTTCCTTTCTTTCTTCTCAGCCTTCTCTCAACTTTCTCTTTATGATTCTTCATCATCTGATATGATATCAAATTGAATGGATGGTTCACCAACTGGATTGAAAAAGATACAAAGATCCAAAGATACGGAGATGAACGGCCAGCAGGAATGAAATAATGATGAACAAGAGGAGAAAAGAAAAGCATGTACAGAAAATAGAAGACAGAAAATGGAGTTGCATTTTGTATTGTATATTTTATTCATGTCAAGTGTATCAAAGTGCATGTAAAATCCATCTATTCTATTGATGATTAATTTTGGATCCTACATTTGTAAATTTTAGCTCTACTTTTTCTTTTATGCGGAGAAGCAAGAGAGAGAGACTAAAGAGGAAGAGGAGCCGGAGTCAAAGCCGGAGCTTGATGACTGACGACTGGCGACTGATGAGTAAAAGAGTCACGGTAAAAGTCAAAGTAGGCAAAAGATATTTAACAACTTTGTTAAACCACTCGATGCTCGATGCTCGATGCTCGATGCTGAATATTCGATATTGATATTTTCATTACTTTCTCTTTCATGTATTTTTAACACGCACCTTCCGCTTCTAATGAGATGAATTTCTGCGTTCTATTTTTAAACCAAGATTTTCTTCAAAGTTCCAAGTTTTAACGCTCTCTTTTTCCCTTTTATCATGTTCCACGGATAAAAGGTTCCTGCTTAAAACCAAACCAGGGAAAACTTAATTAATTTTCGCTAGAGTCTAAAGTCTAGAGTCTAGAGTAAAAGAGTCAAGAGAATGAAAAGGTGTAGAATGTAGAATGTAGAATGGAGAAAGGAATGAAATCAAAGAAATATTATTCACAATCTCTGCATCTCCATCAAAATTAATCTACTCTTTTATTATTGTGGATTTTGGATTGGACTGGATTTTATTTTTGTTTCTTTGAGAATTGAGAAATTGAAAAGTTGTTTAAAGTTTTAAGTCATTTTTTTAATATTATTCCTTTACTTTTGACTCTTGGTTCTGGATTCTGGATTTTTTTTTGTTTCTTGATGCAGTCAAAAGTCAACAGTCAACAGGATTTTGAAATCGTTCAAGTGGTAAAATTCCTATTCCTTTGGAAGGATTAGTTTTAAATTAAAATGGGAATTTTAATCATTTTAAAAACTGTAGAATTCTGCTCAATGCATAATGGCTGTTGAATATGAATATGAATATTCAGGGAGAAATTGAGCATATCTAAATATCACTATTTTTAAACTCTCTGGATTCTGCAGATTCTGGATTTATCGTGATCGTGGTGAAAGACAAAAGCGAGAAAACTTTATTAGTTTTCAATTGGAGTTTGGAGTTGGAGTGAGTGAGTGAGATTAGAGATTTATGAATAGGCAATAGACAAAAGACAAAAGACAAAAGAGTTTTATTCACAGTACATTGTTTTTTATGTAGGGGATTTTTATGAGAAAGAATTTATAGCGTGGAAAATTTTCCTACATATTTGTAATAATACGTCAGTCGTCTCTGGATTCTTTATTTCCGTATGCACAGTGTCGTATGTGTATTATGTATATTGAGTATTGAGCGGTTAAGCCAGGAGCCACAAGCCGCACTACACTTTTATAATTAGTGCTCCAGAAGAACAAAGGAGGATTAAGACAAGGAAAAAGTAAAAGGGAGGAAAAACTGTTGGCAATCTGCTGCTCTTCCCTCTTCACTCTCCGCTGGTAAAGTCCGGATCCAACTCCACTTGGTTTTGGATCCGGATTTGGACTTTGATCAGTGAGAATTACGAGGAAAAAAGGAGACAGATTCCGATTCCGACGCCGAGTAATTTCATGGCATGAAAAGAACTGGAAACGGAAAAACTCTCGTCTCTTAACTCTTAACTCTTAAGTTGTCCCTGCTTCTGGATTCTGCATTCTACATTCTACATATTTCTTTCTGCCTCTCCTTTCTTCTCTCTCTTCTTCTTGCCTTGTCTTGTCTTTTCTGGTTTCTTGTCTGTCCCTACTTTGTCTTTTCCAATGAACATGGAATCCTGAACAAACATTCATTTCTCTAACAAGTATCTCACTCTGTCGCTGGCTCTGGCTGTAGTTCTGGTTCTGGGCTCATCCTTCCCTTATCACGAAATTACCAGGGAAAAAACTTTCTCTTTCTCCATTCTACAACATCTCAAGACTTTAGACTCTAGACTCTAGAATCAAGACTTTTTGTTTCCTCTACTTCTTACTTTTTACTCCCTTCTTCTTTTCGTACTCGTTCTTGTAGGTTTTGTCTCTAATTCTCCTAAACCTCACAATTAATGCCATTCAAATAGGAAACAAGTCTTTCACCACCACCGACTTTACAAATCCAAATCTCTCTACAGTATTTCTGTTTCTATTTCTTTATGGCTTCTCCAATTATCTCCATTTTTGCGTTGTCTTCTCATCCCAGATTCTAGATTCCAAATTCCATTCAGAGTTTTTAGCCTTTACTAAATAAAAAACCCCATTAAAATAAAACATGCTGTAAAAATGGACTAGAATTGAAAATTAAATGAGAGCAAAAAAGGAAAAAACCGCACTCTGATAAAATAAATAGACTGTGTTTTCTTTCTACTAAAACTCATCCGCCGTTGACTGTCGACTGTCGACCATTTACATCAACAATCCACAGTACAGAGAACGCAGTGGTTCATTTTTGGTTTTTCATTATACAGCAATTAAATCTCAAGTCTCGGGTCTCGGGTCCAAAGATAGTTGATCATTTGAATGGCTATCAGGATCATGTCATGAGGAGAAATAATCACTGTTCACTGTTCACTGTTGTAATGCACGAATCAAGTCCACTGGCCCTGGCTCTGGCTCTTCATTTTCCTCTAATTCCTTTCAGCTAGCCGAAAGACGAGTGAAGAGAGAAATAGAGAATGGAGATTTGAAATTGGAGATGGATTTTGAGGTGACTTTGACTAAACTGTGTTGAGGATCGTGCGGAGAGCAGCGGTAAATGATTAATTAACCTGCTATCTCCTATCTCGCATCAGACTTAAAGGTAAAGGTATCATATCAACCTCATCCGTACCCCAATCCAAAATCCAAAGCTTCAACGCAAACATATGTATAATGTATATTTTATGATTCCGTGATATAACACACGGATATACCCAGTGAAAAACTAATAGGACAGGATCAGCAACAAAGATCAGCGTGTATGTTGTACGTTGTACGTGTTCGTGTTCTGTTGTGTTGGTGCAGTGGAGTAATGTAGTAACGTAGTGACTATTGACTATGCAAACTAATTAACTTGCAGGTTACACTTCATTGTTCATTGTTTCCAAGTTTCCAACCAAAGGGATTTGTTGTCTGTTTTTTTCTACGGTCTGGTCTGTTCCCCTCTTCAATATGCACAATGCACAGGCATACGTTGTATTGATATCTACCATCTACTATCTACTAACTACGCTTCTACGATTCTACGCTCAAGGTTTGTACCTATTCATAATTCCTTGCTTTTCTCTTTTCACTCTACACTCTTCTCTTCAACAACCAAGAACCAAGAACCTGAGATACTCGGCTCAAAACTCACAAGTCACAAGTGAAGGAACGAGAAGACTGACTTTTTGTTTTCCTCAGGTTTCAAGTTGTTCTGTCCTTTTTTCTGCTTTACCCTAATCCAAAATCCCAAATCTCATCTGAACTCAAAGCTCATCAATCCTAAAACACAACTAGATTCTAGATTTTTTCCTCATCCTCCCATTCACATCTCCTTCCCATTTGCATGCAAAGAAGGTACACACAACACAAAAGAGAGAAGAGAAGACAAAACTGTACCAGAAAAAACATGACAACAACAGCAAAAGTATTAGAGAGGAAAACATGAAGAACAAGTCAAAATGGAAAAACAAAACATTGTTAATGGTTTTCTGCATCACAAGTCAAAAGCGCAGTCTCGATTCTCGATTCTCAAGTTTATACGTCCTCAAAACTCAAAATGAAATGTCAAATATTTCTCGTTCCTCCAAACTTGCATTTTGCATCTTGATTTGGAATTGGATCAGGAATTTCGGATTCAAAGTCAAATTTCTTCTAAATTTCTGAATCTATGAATCTTGGAATTTCTGAATTTCGGAATTTCGGACTTTTACTCTCAAAAATGAATCTCTACGAATATGTGTTTAAGATAATCCGTTAAGGGATCAGTTTGATGAAACATTTTATGGTACATTTTTGACCAAGGATTCATTTTGCATCATTCTATGATTTTTTAAACATTTTGTTGGAAGCAGTAAAAGGAAAATGTGGTGTTTCTCCCTTTTCTCGTGATATTTTATAGTCTAATTAGGAATTTGACTACGGTGTTATTGTTTGGATTTGGGAGTTTGGAGTTTAGAGTTTGGAGGTTCAAGTTGAGAGTTATGTCATGTTATGGTTTAGAGTTTATATAAGAGAGTTTGGAGGGGTGATTGTGATTGTGATTGTGTGTGTGATAGCATAATTGTTCCACACACGATGCATTTATATGTACTAGATACCAGATAAAGGGAGGCGCAAACACTTTGCTCCGAGTCCGAGTCGTATTTGTAGCCTAAGCTAAATATTCCTTGTCTCTCTTCTGTTCTGTGCTCAATGCTCAATGCTCAATGCTCAGTTTAATGTGAGCCCGAGCAAAATATCTTTGTAATCTGTAGTTTCTGTGCTGTATTTTGTATTGTGTATTGTGTACAGTGTACAGAGGGATGATGATTAATGTCCCATTGTTTTGTTTTGTTTGTGTTCCCAGTTTCGGCTGGATGTGGTTGTGGATGGATGGTAAACAGATGATAGGTGCACGTAGATAGTAGATGGATATGCAGATGCAGGCTGAATACTTGGAGTTGGAGTCATGTCATAACACGAGACAACGTAGCATTCACTGGGGGGCTCCATTATTATTATTATTATTATTACCTGTATTACATCTCGCACCTCTATTATCTCAATCTCACATTACACATTACACATTACACATTCCAACATTATGAATCGAATCCCGTCTTTCCAAATCACCACAAAAATCCCACAATCTCCTCTGTAAATAGTAAACAAATATCTACATACCAAAGGCTGTACAATGTACAATGTACACTGTACACTGTATTCTGCGGTGCACCATGTAAAAAACAGGCTCTTTCTGAACAATACTCCTACAATCTGTTTTTACCGTCTTCTTCTTCTACTTTTACCCATAACATCTCGCACAAGAAAAAAGGACTCATTTTTAACGCAGAATATCCAACATCCAAATATTCAATAGTCTACACTGTTCCCTGCAACACATTAGAATACCGTTCATTCCATTATATAATATACAGCATTCAGTATACATCACCAATACACAGAAATAAGAAAACGCAACTTGCTCTTGTTCATGCAGACATTAAATTCCCCATTCCCCAAACACTTGCTCTGTACTCTGTACTGTGTACTGTGTATGGTTTGTGTCAGTGCACAATGAACAATGCTCAATGCTCAATGCTCAAGATGGGAGAATAGGAAACCCGTACACAAATGACCGCAACTTTCAACATTCAACATTCAGATGAACCAACGAGTAGAGACAAAACGGGTTAGTACAACCAAATCCACGTCATACAGATATTTCCACGTCAACATCCACAATCCACACACAAGAAAGAATAATGGAACAAACCTGTACATTGTACATTGTACATGATGCATCATCCGGCTCATGCTCATCACCAGACCAAACCAAAGCAATAGAAATATTATTGAAAAAATCAAGTCAAGGCACAAGAAGAAGAACAAGAACAACGGCAATTATTATTATTATTATTATGATCCTCATAACATTATTACACATTTCTTTTCAATAAAATCATTCATGCCTGCACACTACAAGCTACAAGCTATGCTGTATCTTGAACGCTAGACTCTAGATGCTAGACACTAGACACTACATGATTTAATTTTCCCTCCCTCCCTCCCTCAACTTGTGTGTGTGTGATGTGTGCTGCATATTGTACATGACTTGTCGTCATTTACCGCGGTCTATGAAGCATACACAACACACAATACACAATAAAATACAGACTGAGCGAAGCTGCACTTATTCACATCTGCTAGTTGCATCCTTTCATTCCATATCGCTCCATTGATTCATCATAAAAATCCAGTTGGTGTCCACTAGCCACATCTTGCAACCTCCCAATCACCAGCACAATCACAATCACAATCCAGTATCCGCTATTCTCGATTCCTACAAAAATATGAGTATGATTATTTATGAAAAAGAGGAAAACAGGTGCTATGAATTATTAGTGTCAGCGGGAAATATAAATATAAATATAAATATACAAACAATATCCAATGACCAGTGACGGATGGGGATCATCTGAGCTATAAAAGCAGGTTGTGGCAACGGGAAATGGAAAGGTCAGAGATGAAATGCAGATGACCTACCTCAACAAGAAATGGGTAGAGCAACAACAACCAACAAGCAAGAAGCAAGGTGTTCACTCTTCATTCTTCAATATATTATGCATCACATACTTGATGCATTTTGAATTTTGAGACAATAAAGTCAACTGGAGGTCGTCGCTTAGTTATTAAAACGTAGCGGATTTATCCACATGGATGTCTAAAGTCTACGGTGTGCAATGTGCATTGTGAATTGGGGAGCACGTGCATTCGGGATGGTGATTGAGGATTGAGCCGAGCAAGTGTGAAGAATTAGCATGAGGCTGGAGACTGGAGTGTAATATTTGTATGTAAAATTGAATACCGATTGGAGCTCATTGTTCAGTGTTCAGTGTTCATTGTGCAGTGCAAAGGGGCGGAAGGAGAAAGACAAGAGAAAAAATAACTCGTGTTTTTTAATGACAAAAAGGAACTCAACTGAACTCGGATCATGTGGATGACGATGATAAGGATTGAGGATTGAGGATTGAGGATGTGGTAAAAGAAGAATTGACGTGTGTGATGTGTGTGGTGTATCGCCTGTCCTTCCTTTCATGTCATTTCATTTTGTTGTGGGCCGTAGATTCTAGATTCTAGATTCTAGATTATAGATTGTAGTTGTGTTCTCTTTATCATTTTGAATTCAAATTACACATTACAAAATAAGCATTGTGAAACATGTTCTGAGAGTGTACGGAATACGGAATACGGAATATGAAACAGATGAAAATGCAACTGCTATCTCTTTGCTCATGCAATTGGATAGGATATTTTCAGTTTCGAGTGTAGGTTGTACATTGTAATGTTAGATTGCAGATAGATATGCATGTAGAATGTCAAGATTGGATTGGATTGGATTGGTGATGTGCTCCATCGGTTTGCCATTATTGACAACTGTGACATGAGAGCATAATCGTGACCGTGACCATGACCAGGAGCATCTTGTTTCTTGTTTCTTGTGTTTTGCGGGAGGGAAAGTGATGTAAAAGAGGCAACTGGATTTTGTGCGTAGTGTTTTGTGCTTCGTGTTTTGTGTTCTACATTTGCATTTGGATTTGTCGATATTTGTGTATAATTGTGCTGGTTTTTGCTTGGGAAACGCAATATACAGTGTACAGTGTACAGTGGATTGTGCATGTACTCTATAGTTTAGGCTAGGATTAGGGAAGGAAATGGATGGTTGCGGGAAGCGGGAGCGTCAGAGTCAGAGTCAGAGTTTTGTGGAACATGCACAATCCACATGCGAGAGACAAGAACAATCCGGAAGAGAATTCATGAGAATGTGAAGGGAGCTCCGCTCTCTCGCTCTTTCTCTTTCTCTCTATCTGTTCTTCTGATTCTATACAAATCAAAAACTAGGCTTGTGTGTAAGTGAGTGAATGAGCATGAGAATGAGAACGAAAACGAGGAAGCTGTAACAACTACATATAAAAGCTTATACGCACAGGACGTAAACCAAAGCCAAAAAGCCACCCCTTTCTTTCTTTTGGCATGAAATGGCTCTGCTTTTTATTCACCCTCAACTCGAGACTCGGACTGCTCACAAGTCACAAGTCACAACGGCTGTTCTTTTCCAGCTTTAGAGTGTCGAGTTTGGAGTTGTGCACATTTACACTACATTTACTGTATTTATTCCACAGTCAAAGTCAGAGTCAAAATGAGTGCCGGTGGAAGAGAATCCTCATGATTCATTTTTTCAATAAAGATCATCTCATTTCTCATTTTCTTTCATCATTTATCACACATGCACTAGACACGCGAGCTTGCACAGGTTGAGACATTTAGAAACGCTTACGCATTTCACTGACAATCGACAATCGGCAAGTGACAATTGACAATGGACAATTGACTGGTGAAAATCCAGTGAACCGGGCCGGAGGCTCATTTTCATTTTCATTTTACCAGCATAATTAGGATAAAGATGACAAAGATGAGGCTGAGGACGGGAATGAGGCAAAATTTTAGTAACTCACAATACACAATTCACAATACAAAACCAACATGTACAAACCAATACAAATCACAAATAATCAAAATAATAATGGTGGTGATTTCTACTCTACTTTTTGTCTCTCTCAATGCTCAATGCTCAATGCTCAATACTCGCAATCAGCACAGAAGTGAGTCCATTAACATTCACTGCCTACAAAAAAGACTCTGATTTCAACGGCCGTACGATGATCATCATTCAGAATTCAGAGAAGCCACAAACTCACAAACTGTACACTGTTTCTGCGTACAAATTACAGATTACAGATTATTATTCTCTTCTCTCTCTCTCTTCTCCTCTCGCATCCACTTGCATGTGCTACAATTATTTACAATCTACAATTTATAGCCAAGTAAATACTGTCATTTCTAATTGAAATGCTAAAGCACTGTTGACTGTACACTGTACACAAGTGGGTAGAGTACAGTACAGCACAGCACAGTAGTTAGTAGTTAGTCATTAGATGTAGGCAATTAGTTGACATAATGCCCACCCAAGTCACCGCAATACGCAATACGCAATGCTCAATACTCAATACACAACATTAAAACTGTGGAATGAACAAGACGAAGGAGAAGAGAAAATGGGGAGGAGTTGCTCAAAATGTTGGTTTTATTTAGGAGGAAGGTTTCAAGTTTCATTCATTCATCCACATACATGTATGTAAATGTCATCATTTTATGCATACATGCATCCATATCCAACCATTATACTGATTTATACATGGAATTTTTCATCATGCATCTGTGGATGTGGATGTGGATCTGGTTGATTTTGAGTTTTGAGTACAAATGGAGCAAGTTGAAAATGGGAAAAGACTGAGTCAAGATTTGGATTTTGGATTTTGGTTTTGAGAGAGAATGAAATTTACTGATGTGCATCTTCTTTACAGTTTACACTTTACACTGTTAAATCTCTGAGCAAGTACATGAAATTTAAATACATTGAGTTTAGACTCAAGACTCAAGACTCGATAGTCGATAGTTGAGAGTTGAGAGTTAAGAGGAATATTATTATTTATTATTATTTTGTGTGTGATTCTTCTTTTCTTGCTCCTTTTCCCTACGAGTTTATTAATTTGTTTCCCTCGTCTATTTCTACAATAATTCAGTGGTAAGAGTTGTCGTTGTCCTTTCCTCTTATCTCTTATCCAGATGATCCCTGACCTCAAGTTTCCTAATAAAACCCCCATCAACTTGCTTCCCTACCCTCAACACTAAACATCAACCATCAACACTAAACATGAGCATTCAACATGCAACATCAAACCTCCTCATTCTCCCTTCTCTCTTCTCTCTAATATTCTACTGTATTTGTATTTGTATTTGTATTTCTACTTCTATTTATATTCAGCTACCAATAATTACACACACAGCACTAAACTACTGAATTATCCATAATCCATAATCCACTCGTTTGGTTAAAAAAGTACATGTTATTTCCTCCTGCGTCCTCTATTCTTGAGTCTATTCATTGTACATACTGCATACAATGTTCAGCTCCCTTTGAATAAGTTGGAAAATCTAGCAAAGAAGATGAGAGAAGAGCGTCTATAAATTCAAAATTCAAACCATTCACATGAAAGGAATTTGCAAGGAGCTGATAACTGATAATTGATAAGAGCGAGCGAAAAGTAGAGAAAAAAGAAAAAAAGAGTACAAAGAAGATGTGGAGAAGAGAGAAGAAAAAGGCCTATAGAAACAATTTGTATACTATATCTGCTGTACTAGATATTAGGTATTAGGCGTAGGAGGAGGAAAAAATACAGGCTTTGACGAGGAACAATCAAAGCTGTAAGGACTAGAATGTAGAATGTAGAATGTAGAATGTAGAATGTAGAAGAGAAGAAACAAGTAGAGCAGAGAAGACGTGAAACAGTAGCGACAGAGTAGACAGTAGACAGTAGACGGTTGAAACAAGTTTTAAACGAGATGATGATGATGAACAAGTCGATTAGGATGGTGATAATAATAATAATGATAATAATGATAATCCTGTTCCCAGTAGCTTCTCTCTTTTATCGCCTGCTCTTCTCTTTGCTTCTGCTTGGAATTCTATTGCTTTGGAGTTTGGAGTTTGGAGTTTGGAGACTATCACTCTTTTGTGTGTGTGTGATAGTACCTCACACGAATGAGTTTGACTCGGGTCTCGGCTTTCGGCTTTCGGGTCTCGGGTATTTGCTCTTTCAAGTTTCTAGTTTTCTAGTTTTGGAATTTTCTAGATTTCTAGACTAAAGTAGACTAGAGAAAATCGGGAGAGGATGTGAAGAAGCAGGGAAAAAGTGTGTGTATCTGTGTTTGAGGTGAGGGAGTTGATATAGAGAGTTGAGAGTTGAGAGTTGAGAGTTGAGCATGAGCAAGAGGATGAGGATGAACGGGATGCGGGAGTTTCGGAGAGAAAGCGGAGAGCGTTTGCTCCACCTCCTGCCTCTGCCATTGGCTTTTGTTGACACCCAATGGACCCGGTCCCGGACCTGGCAGAGGTCTGCCACATCAATCTGAGGAGCGTGTCAAGAGATCATATCTCCACTCTATTCTCCGTCTCTGTCTCTATATTTTATACATGTCTGCACTCTACACTTTTCCTCGATCTACGAACTACGAACCACCAACTACGATCCAGAATCTAGAATCTAGAATCTAGAATCCACTTCAACTTGCAGTCATCCTCCACTACCTTCAACCTACAACCTACTCACTATTAAACATGCATGTACAATGTACATTTTCTCTCTCCTCTTGCTCTTCATCTTTTTTCATAGACTCTGTATCTGTATGTCTGTATGTCTGTATGTGCTGAGCGGGATTTATAATTTATACCTATTGGTAAAATGGAGAGGAAAACATGACTAAAATCTCTAGTTTCTCCGTCTGCACATAATAATAATAATAAAAGGAAATGAACCTATATTGACTTTTGAATTTATTAGCATGAATTATTATTACCCAAATACTTTTTACTTTTTAGTACAATTTACAATTTACAACCACAACTGTGAGACTGTGAGACTGTGCAGATTTATGCAGTATATAAAATGCACATATAAAAGATGGAATGAGTATAATAATAATAATAATAATAATAATAATAATTTGAAGATTGTAGACATGAAAGAAAAAAGTTGTATTTTTTGCGGGTATTGAAAATTGATGAAGATTAGACTTTTTTTTCTGCTCTCTGTTTTCTGTTCACATTGCAGATAAATGTTTGGTGGTTGATGGTCATCATACATACATATAGAATATAGAATATAGATGTAGATGTAAATGTAAGGATGATGTCTATGTGTATAAAGAAAAGAGTTGAGGAAAAGTACGGGGATATTTATGGTTAACTTTTATCTCCTTTGAAAGTAGTAGTTGGAGTGTGTGGATGGACATGGACATGGATTGATTAGGAGCTAGTGAGCTAAAAGAGTGAGTGAGTGAGTGAGTGACTTGATGGTATGAATGTATGTATGTAGAATGTAGAATGTAGAGGGTAGAGTGTAAATTGAGTATATACTTGCTCTGTTGGTTTGAGGAGGCCTCGTTGGTTAGGTTGGGAGCCAACCAGAAACGTTTGTAGACAAGTTTGCCCCGACGATGGCATAGGCTGCGACTGCGACTGGCATAGGTTGAACCTTTTTCGAGCCAGAACCAAAGCTAGAGCCAGAGTCGAGCCCCGATCTCTACGAGTTGTCGAGTCTAGGAGACTCTAGGAGGATTCCACTCTCAACTCTCAACTCTGCATTCCCATTTACATCCAAAATCCAAATGCAAGTACATACTTAAACACACACACACACACACAAACACTTTGGCTTTGGCTTGGTCTTTTTCCGAGTTGTGAGACCCCCTTTGCCTTTGCCTTAGCTCTCGCTCTTTACACTCTATATTATATATTATGCTATATGTATTCTATATTATACATGTATGTATTATGTATTATGTATTTCTCTCTCCATCTCATATTATATAGAAATGACTACGTAGATATTTCTTATGCCTTTGCTTTTGGTTTTTTCCCTACTATCTTTTGATGAGTTTGGCTGAAAAGTCTGGGTTGGCCTGCGGGGATCAGAGAGGAACAGAAAAGTCGTAACCGTGCAACTCTGAGACTCTGAGGTTCTGAGGTCGGACAGTCGTGTGCTTCACTTGCCCCTGGTTACACATGCACTCTCGGGCCACTTTTTATCACACCAAAATATTATACAACACAACATATATACAATCTACAATATACAATCTACATCATTATCACAATCCAACATTACACTATTACACTTATTATACATTACGATTGGATTGACTTGGATTGGATTGCCCTTGCAATGATGATTGCACTCTGACCTCAACAACAAAATCAAACTACAATATCCTCAATTGATATTCACTCTATATTTTTATTTACTCTCTCTCCCAGTCAGAGGAAGAGGTACGAATACAACTACGATTAGGATTATTAGTACCAACTTAACAGAACAAGAGGTTCGTCAGGCCAAACGGCACGAGTCTCAATGTCAGAGTTCACCTTTTTTCTCTAATCTCCATACATCTAACATCTAACATCCAACATCAACATCCATCGCCCACAACGACAAACAGCAAACCTTGTTGACCTCCAAGGTCGGGGCAAAACTCAACGTCCTTTTTACTACTAAAAAAATACAAACTACAAACTACACTCCTGTACTATTTTATTACACGAGACCAAAACTAATCCCACAATCAAAGATCAAAGGAAAATAAACAAATCACAGATCACAAATCAATTCATTTACTAAACATAGATAAAAAAAATAAATTGAGTTAAAAGTGTTTACATTTTTTATCAACTTTTACCCCCGTTTCCAACTTCCAACAAACAAACCAAGTTCAATAACTATAACAAACGTGTACTCTTTTTTGGGGGAATTCTAGATTCTAGATTATATATTCTAGAATTTTAAAACCTCGAGTGTACAATTGAATAGATTAATAAAGTGAAAATGTGAGTGATTCAAAAATCCAGAATCCAGAATCAAGTGACAGTTAAAATTCCACCGTGTACAACTTTTCAGTTTCCGTTAAATTTTAAAACAGTTTCAAGTGTTGCATAATTTTCAGTTAACTTGATATTTGATATTTGATAATTGATATTCCATGTTGACTTGCACAACTGGAACAAGCATAAAAGTGTGTACGAAAGAATAGCAGCAGACTTGAAGTGAAAAATAATTGTTTTTTTCGTGTTTGGTGTAGTGTCACAGTAATAATAATATTAATAATAGTTGCAAAAACACGTTAATATTATGCAGCGAAATTGAGTATTGAAACTGATATCGAGTGTAATTGAGAGTTGAGAATTGAGAATTGAGAGTGCACATTTTCTATTTCCTCAATATTTGGATATCTGATCCGATTGACGGTTGATTGTTGACATTTGACGGTTAATCCTTCAAGATTATCTAAAAATAGCCGGAAAAAAGTCTCAGGTTTCAAGATTCAAGGCTCTTGATACAATTCCTTACGATATAATAAAAGGATAAAATATACATAATAATATTAATACTAATGATAAAGTGAGAATAAAGGGAAAAGAAAACTTTTACTAAGTGTGAATTTTGAATTCTTGTGAATTGTAATAGTGAAAATTGGAAATTGTTTGGAATTGAATAGAAAAATCAAAACAGAGCTGAAAAATAAGAAGAGTTTTGAAATTTTGAGATTTGAGTTTTGATCAGAATCCTTTAGATAGATAGGAAATCAGTGATCACCCTTTGAAAAGAGGGTTTAGTTGGTTGTACAGTTTTGAATATTCGGACAAAATAGTCAACTGTGAGCTCACGTCATCGGGCCTAACCTTTTGGAAGGGTAGGCCCGATTCCGGTTCCGGTTCAGGTTCCAACCTCAGTCAAATTCACTACCAAAGTGTGGGTGGAGGTGAAATTAATCCACATTCACACTCACATTCACATTCACATTCCGCTTACGGAATTTCCGTGTCCACACTCTACGCCACACCACCACCACCTCCACCATCCCTCCGTCCTCATCTTCATCTTACCAGCGCCACAACAATCACAGCAACCACGACAAGTTCCAACTCCAATTCAAATTCAAATTCCAGCTCAAATTCCAGTATAAATCACAGCCACAGCCACAGTCACAGCGAACATAATAACAACAACAACACGTCGAATCATAATCATAATCACAACCACAGTCACAGTCACAGTCACAGTCATAAAATTCAAGTGAGAACTCCGATTCCGTTGAAATTTGAACTGCCGAGTTGGTCACCACCCTCCTCGACCATTACAAGTAGTCACAGTAATAACAGTCACAGTTCGGTCGGTTCAATTTCATCCCCCGGCTCAATTTCATCTAACCACGCCAACGGATCCGGTTCTGGTTCTGGTTCTGGTTCGATTGGACTTGGACTTGGACTTGGGATCGAAGGAAATCCGAGTATATTTTCAACTAGTTTTGGCCAATCGGCCAGACACGGCGACAAACTGTTGGTTCCAACTGCGGGTGTTTTGCCCAATCCGGGTGTTCTCCTCTCCCCAGATGTGATGGCTCTCGTCTCACCCCAGACAACGACAGGCTGGCGGGATCCGCCTGGACCTGGATCTGGACTTGTCATGACTCCTCAAAGCCCGTCCGATGATATGCACGGATCCAATGGACTCTCCTCCATCGGATCCGTCACCCAACCTCCACAACCCACTTCCTCCGCCAGCTCCGCCGCATCCCCCAATTCCGGTGACAAAGGAAATAATATCGAGTGTGTCGTCTGCGGAGACAAATCAAGTGGCAAACAGTAAGCTTTTACCCATAAAAATTTCATCAAATTTGAAAAATTCATATGCTTCATTTGCATCTCATAAAAATCATCAAATGAAAATTTGACACTAATTTTCTCTTTGTTTTCTTTGTTTTCCTTTCAGCTATGGTCAATTTACATGTGAAGGTAAAAAATCTTTTTCTTTCATTTTTAACTAGTTTTCCATTTTCCATAAAAATTAATATGTGCATTCAAGAAATACGACATGCAGATTTTCATTCCACAATCTAGAATCTAGAGTCTAAAATCTAAAGGTACAGTGCGGGATGATAATTGTACAAAAATGGACATTCATGATAAGAAAAAAACTGTCACTGCTGCTGAACAAGTGAAGAAGAGAGTGAGAAAAAACACTGGCAAAAAATTAGAAAGATGGCAATGTCATTTCATTGGGTGTTTTGTTGTTATTGTTGTTGTTGTTGCTGTGTTATTGTTGTGTTATTGTAAGTACTTGTATACAAGTAGACTTGTAGACTTGAAGCTTCAAAGTCGTTAATCATTTATGGTTTAAGGTATGAGAAAATGAGAGAAGTAGAGAAGATACTCCACAGGTAGTTTTAACATTCACAATTTACCATTTACAAGTAAACGTAGACTCAAGAAAAATGAAGAATGTAGAATGTAGAATGTAGAATGTACAGAAACAGAATGGAGAGAATGGAGAAGGAGAATGAGAAATAATATCTAGTTTTTGTCCCAAAAGTTAAGGAATTAAAAAAAAATGGTGTTGCTTGGTTTTACCCTTTTGAGTTTTGCGCTATCTTGTGAGTTTCGCTGTATCTAGAATCTAGAGTGTAGAGTCTAGAATCTAGAGTCTAGAATCGTAGATATCCCACATCGTACGTCTAGTTTTTATACACGTCTCTTTCCTCTGCTCACTCTTTTCTGTTCACTGTGCACATTTGAACATTTGAACATTAAACATCCTTGAAATTTTTATTTCTCAATCTAATTGACGACTTCCCGAATTCACACAGCTACAAAACACAAAATACACAGAAACAGGCACATTTAGCAGAAAGCAGAACCAACTTTACTCCCAGTGAGACGGATCGTAATTTGTAATTTGTACTTGATGCGTTAAACATCAAACATGAAGCAACTTAAAGAAGGTCGACGTGGACTAATAAAACTGGGAAAATGAATATTATGCGCATAAATATTCAATCATTTCTCTTCTCTTTTCAGCCGGCTCAAGTTGAATTATAAAATTCCTCAATTTTGAAATCAAGTCATTTTTAAGCTGCCGTTTTGAGCTGTAGTTTTGAGTTTTGAGTTTTGAGGTTGAAGAATCGTCATAATAATTCATGTTCCGTATTTTTGAGAGAATAACGAGCCGACGAGGCAAGCCTTTGGGATTTAAATGAATACATAAACAAAGTATTAGAGACAAAGATGTGTGTGTTATGGCTCTATTATTTTTCGTTACCCTTTCTCCAAACTCCAAACTCCAAACTCAAAGCAGAAAGATATGGGAGAGAAAGTGATCTATTTCCGAGAGGGTACAGAATACAGAATCATTGAGCTCTTCCCTGAGAATCCAGAATCCAAAAGAATGGCACGGAGGAATGACAAAGGAAATTTTGAAAGGGTTTTTTTCCGTGTTTTGAAATTCTTGAGGAGTTGAGGGTGATTGGAGGAATGTAAATTTCCCAATTGAGAAATAAATAAGAGAAAAAGGGGGAAATTAGAGACAGACTCGGCAGAGTACATAAATGCTGTAGTAGGTAGTGGGTAGTGGAAGAAGGAGTGGGACAATAAGTTGTGGTAATTGGTGGTAATGGAAGCAGTTGAATCCCGAGTCTCGAGTCTCGACTCTCGAGTCTTCTTCATTTCTGTCTTTTTCAATCTCTCAGGTTTTCCTTGAATGTTGAATGCTGAGTGTGTTCATTTTCTCAACATTTCATTCTTTTCCCACCGTCAACCTTCACCGTTCCAAAGTTTCAACCTTCCATCGTTCCATATTCCCCCTCTCGCATCATCATCAACATCAACTGGAAAAGAAGAGAAACATGATGATGATTGTAATTGTTCACTTATGTCATGTCGTGTCATGGGTCCACCAAATAATTTTTCTCCCATTTTTCCACCCAACCAAACCAAACCAAACCAAACGGACCAAAATTAGATGAAGCTACAGCTAATAGCTAGTTACCCTCATCTTTTTCTCCTCAATATTACTACTTGTTCCTTGTTCCTTCGTCCCACTAAAAATCCTTGCACTGTACACTGCACATTGTACATTGTACATGGAATTCTGGTGCTGATTTGGATTCTGATTCTAGTTTGGATTCCAGCACTAATACAAACATAAAGCTAATGTTTTGTTCCTCCCCCTAACTTGTAGCTTGTAAATAGCTGGAATGTTTTACTTTTTACCTTTTACAAACCAGTGCCGTAGTTTTGAGTTTTAAGTTGGAGTGTGGAAACAAAGATATTTAAATAGTTTGTGCGTGTGCAAATGAAAGATTTTACATGAATCAGGACAAGTCATTTGACGGAGGAGTTGAACAAGAGAACAAATAGAGAGGTTCATATCCAATATTCATAATAAAGAAGGCACCATTATAACGCCATGTGTAGAGTGTAGAGTGTATAGTGTAGAATGTAGAATGTAGAGGGTTAAAATCTAATGGTGTTGTGTCTATTGAGTATTGATCATTGAGAATTGAGAATTATGCATTATGAATTATGAGCTGGAAGGAACATTTTAGATCTTGTATCTTGTACCTACAAATAAATAGAGGATGTTTGAGGTACAGAAATGAATAGACTTGCTTCTCTTCTCTTCTGTTGGATTTTGTGTTGCTTATGAATTTTGGGGATCTTGTTTTCTATTCTCTTCTGTTCTGTTCTGTTCGCTGGTATTGTGGATTGTGGTTAGTGAGATATTATGTGCAATCAAAGCAAACTGAACTGAACTAAAAGTGAGCATAGACTTACGCTTTTGCTTCAAAGTGGACTTTGAAACTTTGAACATTGTCCAAGAGGAAAAAGACTGGCCCAAGGGTCTCTTAATATTCACGATGCGCCTCCAGGCCCCGAGATTCAAACTCTGTACTCTGTACAATATACAATATACAATGTACACTGTATAAAATACACAGACAAACCAGACTCTGTTCCAATGACCAGCAACCAGAAACCAAGTCGAGTCTCGAGTCTCGAATCAAGCTTTTAGAATTTAGACTCTGAATCCTTTCTTCATTTCGATGCTCTTTAACATCGAACATGGTGGTGGAGTGTAGGATGAAATAAAATAGTCCAGGTTCCAGATTCCAGAGTAAATAGTGGGGAATATTTAAATCTCATGTTTTACGAGACTCAGGGAGAAGTCACACAATTGGATCAGTACTAACTGATCCAATAACAATAAAACATCAGACATCCTCTGAGTAAACAGTAAACAGGACATCATGTTTAAAGTAGGAATTAGGAATGGATGGGCGAATAATAATATATTATGTATGGAGATGGAGATGGAGATGAAAGGATGATTTGGACAAAGTGCGATTAATATTGAGATTGGGAGATTTGTAAACACAAAACACAAAACTTTAAACAGTGTGAGCATCACAAAATGGTGATGATTTTGATGGTGCTGTTCTGTTCTGTTGCCTGTTATCTGGTGTTGTGTTGTGTTGGGGAGCAAGAAAAGAGGAACAAGAAGAAAAGGAAAAGTTGAGGAGGGAAATGAGAAGCATGTGTTCTCTATTTAATCCGAGTTGAATGTACCTGACTGAAGGAGGAACGAGTGACTGATTGGAATATTCAAACATTCAAAGATTCCAACAAATACTCAACACCGTTGAACGCTCTACTGTTTGCTCTACACTGCACAAATCACAAGGACAATGTACATTTCAGATGCTAGATTGAAATTTCAATACTACTGCCATCACATCAATCCAATCCAATCCAACATCCAACATTCATCTCCAACTCAATCTTCAATCTCCAATCTCGAGTCTTGAGTCTCGAGTTTCAATAGTCAAAAGTATTTGAACTTATGGCATTTC
Organism: Sminthurinus aureus; assembly: GCA_034698265.1. Taxonomy (NCBI): domain Eukaryota; kingdom Metazoa; phylum Arthropoda; class Collembola; order Symphypleona; family Katiannidae; genus Sminthurinus; species Sminthurinus aureus. The sequence continues at coordinate 51,007 of JAQGBH010000055.1, forward strand.
ATTCCGTTCAATTGTACAGAGTAAAGAGTAAAGAGTAAATAGTGTTGTACGGTATGGCACTTACTCTTTACAAGTGTGTTTTTTCAAACACAAAACACAAGACACAAGACACAAACTCTCGTGCTCAATTATCTATCCACAAAGAAACAGAATTCCTCTCTCTCATTCCCCTTCCAAACGTGTAAAAAATCCATGTAACATGTACAACAGAGAACAGAGAACAGTGAACAGAGTGTGTTACAAAGGGAAGAACACTACAGATTACAGATACATGATCATTATTTGAAATCGGTATGACTCGAAACTCTAGTATCGAGATGACGAGGATGAAGATGAGGATCTTTTATACCGTGATTACGATGCATGGAAAACAGGAGAAGAAAAGCAAGAAACAGAAGCCTCTTGGCAGAAACTACTAAAATCCCATTCTTTCCCTGTTTTTTCCTCAATGTGTAATGTATACGTATTAAATACACACATGTCGAATTAGGGAGAGTGCATGATATATTGTCCAACTACAAAATACAAACTACAAAATACAAACTATGATCTATGACGTGATACTGATATCAATATAACGGTACGAGCTCTTCCTTCTTCTTCTTCTTTTTCTTCTTCTTCTTCTTCTTCTCCTGCTACTGCATATTTACGATAAGGAATTACGACCACGACCACGACTCACAGAATACAGTAGGCAACGAATCGGAAAGATTCACACACGGTCAGAGACAGAGACAGAAAGAGAGACAGACGGGAGATGAGAAAAGGACAGAATCTCAACCTCAAGCAAACTCCCAAATGTTAGTTCCAAATGTCTATTTAATCTCAGTCTCTGTCTTTTACTCGGATTATTAAAATAGGCAGTAGGCACTAGGGAAATCCTGGTTCGCGGTGAATGGATAGATAAACAAATAAACATGAAAGAGTCGAGTCGAGTCGACTAAAGAGCCGAGTAAAAGCAATGAATTTGAATGGAATTACTGCAAGGCTCTAGACTCTAGATTCTAGATTCTAGACTGTAGATTGTGGACTGTGGACATAACATAAGGGAGAAAATTCTTGGTGTTGAACCGAGTGTTGAAATCCCGTCAACTGATGATGACAATCGAGAATCGAGAATCGAGAATCGAGGCAAGAACAACGGAGCAAATCGTCTTATGATGAGGATGAGCCCTCGCAACCTCACAATATGCTTTTCAATCCTCAATCCTCAATAGCATGAGCAAAAGAGAGAGAGAATTCTTAATTCTGTGTATTCAGTCTGCACTCTCACACCCTATCCACTTGACATCCGCACTCGTTTGTCCCCTGCTCTTTCTTCTAGATTCTAGACTCGAGCTCCCTGTGTCTCTCCAATTGTGTCCCTGCTCATTCTTTTGCAAAATCTCCAAACATGTTTTCTTTATTTATCTACTGTTTTGTCTTGTGTTTTGCCTGCCTCTACACTGTACACTGTACACTGTACACTGTGCACATGGCATGGGGTCAAAAATGATGGATCTCTCTTTACTCTTTACTCTTTTATCCTCTCTGTCTTCTCTTCTCTCATCACAATAATAATAATGATAATAATATTAATAATGCGTTCAAAGTCTGTTGAAAAACTGTATGCTAAATGCTAACTGTGATGATGGATTTTGTAGATAGATGACAGATCGGAATAAGAATAGAAATGTGTGTAGAGTGTAACTGCGAACATATAAACTTTTCTCTTCTCCTGTGGACTCATGCAACGAACCAACGAACCAAGGAGCCGTGGCCGTGGTGAAGCAAACAAATGTCTACAAAGTACAACGTACAAGTACAAATAAATAGATGGATAAACAAATAAATAAAGTGTCGAGTTGAGAGTTTGGACTCTGTCATAATTTGCACAGAGTCAACGCGAGGAGCTCAAATTATTATTATTCTTTTTCTTGGGTGACCGAATAGAGAATAGAGAATAGAGAATGCAGAATAGAACAGGTTGAAGGATGAGACATGAGAGACGAGAGATGAGGCTAAATCAGTCGTCCACAAGAGCGAGCACGAACAAAAATGAATAAGTACAATTCTCACTCAGACTCCAAATTCAAAACTCAAAACGCAAAGCTCAAAACTCCAATCTCCTAATTCCAACTTGAGAAAACAGAAAATATAAAATACAGTAGAGAATCTTGGGTTAAATAAAAATATTATTAGCCATCTCTTTTTTTAGATAAAATCCACTCTCTCAGCTCCCAGCTCTCAGCCTACAGCTGTACGACTTGAGATTTGAGACTTGAGACTTGAGGCTTGAAGTTGAAAGAGTTTCAAGTTTCAAGTGTCAAGATTTTCTCTATTTGTTTAAGTTTTGAAATTGGAATTTGGAATTTACCAGATTTGTAGAGAAAAATTCTTTCAAAGGAGCAAATGAGCAATATACTGTATTTTTACCTCAAGTCTCGCGTCTAGAGTCTCAAGTCTCAAGTGCAAAGCTCAAAATATCAACATATCAAAATATCAAAAGAAGACAAAAAGTATGAAAACCAAACCAAAGGGAGAAGAAGGATTCGTGATGTGATTGAGAATTTAGAATCGGTTGTGCATTGTGCATATGTAATTTGATGGACAAGTATTATGAGAATTGAGAATTGAGAAATGAGAAATGAGAAGAAAAGTGTCTTTGATATCGTCATGATAGACCAACTCCGTTTGTTTACACTTTACTCTTTATAATTTACACACCAACATTTGCCATATTAATTCCTCTTCTCTGCTGTTTATGTTTTACACTCGTCCACTCATGTAGGTGAAAACTCACATGGACTCCATCATCATCATCTTCTTCCTCTTCGTCTTCCTGTGCGGGTTCAACTGACGAGACCAACACAATTTTTTAAGTTATTACAACTTTTTAAAAGTTTCCTTTGTACAAAAATCAAAAGCAAAGGGAAAAAATCCTCATGATTCTTTTCTCTCTTCTCTGTTTTGTGTTTGTGCTTTGTGCATTCTACTGATTACTCTTGTATTTTCATTATTTACTCAGTTTATTCGAGTTGAGAGTTGAGTTTGGTGAGGAGACACCCGCTGTCGCCGCTGTTGTTCTTATTCATCCTCTCATTTTTTGACACATGAGCATCAAATTCAACTTCAACTTGCCTCTCTTATTTCATCATTTTACCATTTTCTGTTATCCGTTTACCACCCACATTTATTATTTTTGCTAAATGGGAAAAATTCCCGTTTTCTTGTTTTCTTGAACATAAAATTTTGCCTAACAAAACCTCTGAAATCAGTACACGTTTTCATTTACATATTTGTAGATATTTTTTCTATTCTTGTCTTCTTAATTTACCTCCAAATCTCCTCATCAGGGTTCCTCGAGTCTCGAGTGTTGAAATTAATTTCAAATTATGAGCACAAAAGAAATAATAAATGTGATAAAAAGTATAAAAAGATAAAACAGTTGTTAAAAACTGATGTTGAGACAAATTCAGACCGGAATGTCCAATGCTCAATTTTTGTAAATGACTGCAGCTTGCAGCCGTTTCCTTTTCCACTTGAAACTCGAAACTGTAAATGAAAAAGGTGCATTAAGTAAATGTTACAAATTAATTCATTACAAAACGTATTATTATCATCATCACTTGATCATTTGATACAACGTCATTTCGTGTGCCTGCCCTCCTTTTCCGTTTCTTACGGATTGACGTGGATTGACGTGGACGTCGATGACAGCTACAAATTGTTATTGTTGTAAAACTCTGGCTTTTGAAGTGGTTGTTTCGGTCCGAGATTTTAGACTTACGATTTTTCCGCTGTAATTTATTGTGAGGTGTGAGGTGTGAATGTAAAATGTAACGCTCTCATGAAGCATTAGGTTAAATTCCGGTTGCTGTCGGACGGTTGCTGTTGCTGTTGTATTTGATAGGGAAAGGAAGTAATTAGACAGCCTTTGAGCTTTGATGTTTTAAGCAGAGAATACACAAGACAAGACAGAAGCCGATTGACGCTGGTTTTGTTGCTTGTTCAAGCTTTAAGTTTCTGTTGGTGACTCGGGCTTTTTGTCCAAGTGTCAAAACTCCAAATCCTTATTCATTCATTTGAAACTTGAGGAAATGATTACAATGTTATTGAATGTGGATTGTGGATTTTTCAGAATGCTCAAAATCCAAAGTCAAAGTGAACGTGAATGAAAACAATGTTTGTGTTTGTATTTTGTATTTACATTGTTGTGTACAAAATGTAGACGGGTTTACTCTGTATACAATATACATTGATGTCTGATGTCTATGGAGATTACAGAGGCATTAAATTACACAGAAGAAGAAGGGATAAGCTTTAAACACGTATTAGAAAGAAAAAGAAAGAGAAGGAAAAGCAGAAGCAGAACAGGATAAACGGAAAGATAGAGAATGAGGCGTATGTATTTGAATGAAAAGAAGAGCGGGGAGAAAAAGAGTTTGAGGTAGCATATGGTTTTAGCCTTTTAACACCTGTTCTTGCCCCAAGAGACAAATTAGTTAGCACCTGTACATTTTCATACACAACTTATCAACTATTATTCGGCTTCCTAATACTTAATTTTGTATACTTAATGCATATCAAATGTCTATATTATGTTCAAACTCCAATCTCCAAGCTCCAAGCTCCAAAGTCGGAAATCTTATAGATTATACATAATTCTTAATGGAGCTCCAATACTCAATGCTCAATTCAAAAACAAGATGAACCATAGAGACAAATGTGCCCTGCAAATTGTGCCCTCAGTACTGGGGCACAATCAAATAAAGTAACCACTGATAATAATAGTGATTATAATTATAGGTGAAAAAATAAACAGGAGCGGCTCAAAGCTCAAAGCTCAAAGCTCATCTCTGTATTATGTAATTATGGGATGAAAAATGATAATGGAAATGCATGGTTATCATGTATCTAAATCTTAAACACACGTGGATCTCAAAGTCAAATTTAATCATAATCCTTCCGCACGTTTTTCTACACAAATTACAATATAAATCGGGAGGAAAGCTCTTTTACATATTTTAAATCCATTTCCAGCTTGGAGTTTTGAGCCTTCATGATAGTTTAATGAGTTACTAGAGGCAGCATTTAACATTTAACACGTTTACAGTAGCTGATATTTTATATTTTATATTTGATATGTACAATGTACAATGTAAATTTTACATGTATCAGACTGTTCAACAATTATCTACTTTTTTTTAAATCATCATCATGTTTTATAGATTAAGAGTGTGCAATTTTGTTCATCGGCCCAACTCAATGCTCAATGGACGAGTACCTAGTTTTGTTCACACAATTACTTTGTTCATCTATTCGTTAAGAGTAAAGAGTAAACAGTAAAGGCTGAGCTTGACTTGACTTGACTTGTCGCTGACGTCACCCGAAGCATCAAAGTACATTATATAATTGTGATACATGAAACATGATTGAGCTAAGGAATACTGACTCAAGACTCAAAACTCGAGACTCGACTGTCGACCACCGGAACTGGAAACTGAAATTGTGTGAATTTACAAATTGTCTCCCATTAAAATTAATTCCCTCTTCAATGTTCAAGTATCAAGTGTTTGTAGTTTGAAACTGCACTTGAAAGTGAACAACAAATTGGTATGCATTCCATTTTGCAATTTACAACTGTCCAGTCAAATACAAGTCCAGATTCCAGATTATAGATTCTATATTTTATATTCTAGAATCTAGATTCTAGACTTTGCCATTTCCCATTAATATTAAAGCTTAATCGCAATTGTTAAATTGGTTTGCTCCTCGATTCTCAATTCTCAATTCTCAAGCTTCGGAAATAGGAAATTGAGCCGAGTTGCTTTTGATATAAAATGTAAAGTGGGAAATGGATAAAAAAACTCAACTTAACTCAGCTGTAAACATAATGTTTTAAGTTTAAAGGAGGATGAGATAATTTTTTGTAATTTGTACATAATTTTACTAGGTCGTAAATCGTAATCGTTATCCTAAATGCCTGCATATTGTGTATGAAAGAGAATTTAGCAAATCAAATGAATATGGATGAATAAAAGTCCAATTTTGAGTCAAATTTAGACGATTGACTTTTGATTTTTTACTATATTCTGAGTATTGAGTATTGAGAATTGAGAATTGGTAATTGATAATTGATAATAATTGAGAACTTTTCAGTTGTGCTTTGTGCTCAGTAAATATTAAATACTAAATAGGCCATAATAATATGAACTTTGTGCGTTTGTCTCTGCAATTTTCCAGTGATTCGTCCTCTCTCTTTTCCCCTCTGTGTGTACAGTAGAAAAAGTAATAGTAAAATATGTAGCCGCTGCCCACTTTGTATGATTTAGTTAAGAAATGTCAAGGTTGTCTATATGCTAAATCATACAAAGTGGGCAGCGGCTTCAGATTTTACTATTACTTTTTCTACTGTACATCAAGTACATTGTGCATTGTACAATATAAATGTAAAATGTATAGATAATAGATAGAGCGACATTACAGGAATTTACATGTGTACATAAGCGGCTATTATTACATATTATTATATGCACAGATTTGTTATATAACTCAAGACTCGAGACTCGAGACTCAAGACTCGAGACTCTTGTATGAAGATAAGTTTGAGTTTGGAGTTTGGAGTTTGGAGTCAAGTGCGAGAGTCATAGAGTAATGACCCTTCTTCTCGACAGTCAGCAGTCGACAGTCAAATGGCAAATGGCAGTAGCGCACCAGCTTTTCTCATGAAATGAAATAAAATGAGTACAATTTCTCATCATCATGATTATTTCTTGGTCTGGTCTGGTCTGTCAGAGTCAAAAGTAAAGAGTACAAAATACCTTTTACCTTTTCCCTTTTTCTCCTTTACCTCCTCTCCTCTACATCTGCATATGCTTAAAGCTACAGATACAGATACAGATCTGTCGGAATTCCTAAATATCTCTCCTCTGTGAGTAACCCCAAGTAAACAAAAAGGTAGAAAGAGTAGTGAATTTGGAACTTGGAATTTGGAATTTGGAATGGAGAGCAAACATTACATTTGCATTACTTTACTCAGCTCAACTATCAACTAAACTAAACTAGTCAGTCACATGAAACACCAAACACCAAACCAAACATTCCTGCTGAAATATCACAATGACCAGAGACTTTTTGCTCTTTACCTGGTCTCTGGACTCTAGACTCTGTATTTATCCCCCAGAAATTAGCATGTCTCGAGTCTCAAGTCTCGAATGAACAATCAAGAGTCAAGAGGAGAAAAATGAAATGAATTTTGTACCTGACTTGAGACTCGAGACTCGAGAGTTGAGACTTGAGAGTTGAGAGCATTTGACTTTAGGCGAAGAGTCAAGAATGAGAACGTTTTTTCTCCGTAATTTCCGTACTTATGTAATATGTAATAATTTACATGTAGTATAACTCTATACTAATATTTGTCTTTGCTCTACACTCTACACTCTACACTCTACATGCTGCTCAATGCACAATGTACAAAGAGAGCAGAAGAGCTTCTCATCAGCATCCACTTGTCAAATACAAAGTACATAAAAATTGATGCCTTTTACATAGAAAACTTGCTCACTTTTTGTCAAATGTCAAAGACTTGAATTCACACAGATTCTAGATTCTAGATTCAATTGGTCCATCAGGAAAGATAAAGATGTGGCATTTTTTTCCATTTTTTACTATTATCTGCACAATTGACAACTGTCCACTGTATTCTGTATTCGTCTGTTTGTACACTGTACACTGTACAGGGCATAAAGTACATGTTAACTTTTGGATTTAGTAGAAAAGGAAATGTGGAAGGATAATAATGTATGACTTGCTTCCTTTCCACTCTGATTTCCAAATTATAGGTTTAGAGAAGCACATACAACATACAGTGTACAGTGTACGCTCTTCTTCTCTTATTTGCATGAATTGTGCTCGGTGCTCGGTAATGAAGGGAAGAAAATGGACTGGGACTGGGCATCGTGGAACGTGTGTGGTTTTTAGGATAGCCACAACCATTATGTACACACGTAGCCTCCTCTTGTCTCTTTTGTCTTGTGTCTTGTTCAAGTATAAAAATGCTGCTGTTTCCTCTTCTCTAGTTTATTTAGTTTAGTTTATCACATGTAGATTCTAGATTGTAGATCCTTCAATATCTTGTGGACAAGAGTCAAACTCATCTCTTTCAAAACAACTACATTTTGTATTTCTTGTATTGCAAAGAGCAAAGCATAAAAAATCCAGGTACATTTTGCATGTATCTTTTGGTTCTTTTGGCTCTTAAGTTTCCATTCACATTGACATTCAAAATGTATAATTCACAATTCACAATGGAATGTAAAATTACGTTTGTTTTATGTCTTGTGTTTTGTGTGTTGTGTTTTGTGTGAAATGGGAAATGAGAAATAGTTGGAGAGGAAAAAATGAGAGAATGGACAGTAAATAAATGTATTATTAAATACGTGCAGCAAGTCGACTGGATTTTTTACACATGTTTTCTGAATAATATAGTGCATAGGAAAAGCATAGCAAGCATATCCATATGTAAAACGTCTGCTGTCTTTTGTTGAATCCGAGAAAAAAAATGAAAAGTTTATATGGCAAAATAAGAGCATTGTAAAAAGTAATAAAGAAGAAACAAGAGAGAATGAGAAGAGACCAACTAATAAATGTTTGCCCATCTCACCTTCCTTCTTCCACCATGACACCACACCACACCAAACCAAACCACACCATCCAACATCCAACAAGTAATTATAAGATGCACGCTAATTTTTTTTCCATCGTCCATTCCTCTAATACTCTCTGGTCTCTACTCTCTTGTCTTGTCTTGTCTCTTGTCGCTTGTCCATCCATCTCTCCGCTTATAAATACATAAAGCATAAGCCGTAATACATGTAGAATGTAGATATTTTTGCCTACGGCTAAATTTTCAATGTTGTGTATCTGCAATCTGCAGCAATAATATTATCAAATGATATTCTCTTTTAAACATTCCAGAAGCACAAAAGTAACAAGTAACAACAATAACAATAATAATAACAACAGGCAACAGGAACAAGACAAAAGCATTTCTTTTAAATATGCACAGAGTTTGTGAGCACAAGATATAATATATAAGAACAAAAAATAAAGCATATCTAGAGTCTGAGACTCGGCGTTTTTAACGAGCATAAATATTTTCTTTGGACAGGAGGAAAGAGAAAAAATTAGCTTGTATCATCATCAAATTACATGACATTACATGTCCAATGTCCAATGTCGGATTGTTGGATTGTTGGCCCTAAGTAATTTTTTGAACTGTAAACTGTAAAGTTTAAAGTATAAAGTATCAAAAATCAAAAGTGAGCTCTGTCTTCTTCTCTTTTCCCTTTGAATTTTGAGTTTTGAGTTTCCGTCCAACACATGGGAATGAATGTCTTTGTTTCTTTCTTTGGGCTCGCTTTGAGATGTGAGATTTGATATTTGAAAAGGACGAGATTCCAATTCCAATTCTATCAATTTCATGACTCGTTGCTTGTTTTAGTTTTTATCGTGTGCAACGCGTTGCAACGGTCAAGAGGGGAAAAGGAACAACTGACGATTCTTGATTCTTTGTGTTTTGTAACTTATACCGATGACTTTTGTCAGACTCAACGTTCAATGTTCAATACTCACTACTCAATACTCAATCCAGATCTAACACGTTAATAAAGTGGAGCGAAATGAAATTATATCAATCATCTTGGGATACACGAAACAAAATACATTACATAATATGGCACATCTTACGCCTTTGCGCTGTAGATTGTAGATTCTATGAAATATAAAATGAAATGAAATGACTTGAGACTTGAGATTTGAGATCATGCACACGAGAATAAATGCCGTTATGAATTTTGACTCATGAACAATACACAATGTACCATGTACAAAGTATGGCGTGTGATTGATAGTTTTGCTATAGATGAAGGATGCGGAATGATCAAATATCAAATACCAATCATTGTGTTTTTTTTTCTTTTACATGATACACAATACAACATTTGAATGATATTCTTGTTTATTATTTTTCCAGGTTGTAAGAGTTTTTTCAAGCGCAGTGTTCGTAGAAACTTGTCATATTCCTGTCGCGGAAACCGAAATTGTCCTATAGATCAACACCATAGAAATCAATGCCAGGTGAGTCAATTTAGAATATCAAATTTCAATTATTATTATTATTATTATTGTTTTAGCAAGAGAATTGAGAATTTTAAGCACCTTTTAACATTTAATGCTGAATGCTGAATGCTGAATGATAAAGTAATTATTTTACTGATTATTGATTTCCTTTTGTTTTTCCAGTTCTGTCGTCTAAAGAAATGCCTCAAGAGTGGCATGCGAAGAGAAGGTAAGCATTTTTGTAAGTTTTTATCCGCCTTTGTACATACTACTCATTTTATCATTAAAGTACAAACTTTTCTTGTCTATTTTCCATTCATAATCCATAATCCATGTTCCATAATCCATCAGGATATTTAAGATTATTTGAGCCATAAAATTTTGTATGATTAAGCATATTTTTCCTTTTCCATTTCCCGTAATCAAATCATCAAACATCAAACATCATACAATTCTATAATTCCCGCCAGCCGAGTTTCTACAATTCTAGAAAAGTTAGACCCAGCTCAAAAAAACAATCCGACTTGAAGAAAAGATGGTTTTATTAGAAATTAGAAACCATCTTTTACCATTGTTTTTCTACATGTCAATATCGAAACATTTCCTTAATTGTTTCATGTGAAAACTCATTCAGCTAATTAAAAGACTTTTAAATGTTGCAAAATCCTCAATTAGTCAAGCTACAGTGTACAAAGTACAAAGTACAAAGTACAAATTACACTGTCCATTTATAAGGTTTTTCCTCCCCATCAAATATCAAATATCAAATCACAAAAGGTCTCTCAAAAATACAAACAGAAACAGACACATCCACCATCAACAACTGACCATTGACCATATTTGTAAAATACATGTGTTTGGTTTTTATTTTTTATCCTCTCGATATTTTACAGCTTGTATTTTGTGTTTTGTGTTTGTGTTTGGTGTTTCATGTATCTCAGTTTTAATTGTAGTGTACAAAGTGAATGGTTGAAACACAATCCACAATGTAATTTAAAACTATCCATCATCAAGAATCAAGAATCAAGAATCAAGAATCTAGACAAATCTACTCCTTTCAAATAACAAAACAAGTACAGATTTTTACAACCTATGAGTATTGAGTATTGATACAGATTAGAATCACATGTTGTAAATTAACAGGAACACTAAAACACGGACAAGTTGATTAGTGAAGAATGAAGAACCCAAATACAAAGACAAAAACAATAATTATCTTGAAATCTCTGCAACAGTATCATAAAAAAATTCCCTGTACTTTTTAAATCATAACGTTTTGTTTTATTTCCCCGAACTGCCAAAAAAGGAATCAGCTTTCCATTTATTATTTTGGTTCTTCATTATTTGTCTTGGTTTGATTTTTGATTTTTGATTTGACTGGTGCTCATCACAAATCACAAATCACAAATCAGTGGAAGATGAAAAAGATGAAAGACACAAACTTCTACAAACTAAATACACTGCTGTCAATTTTGTCAATGGTCAATTGTCAGTAACTGCACAAATTTAAATGTAATACTCACCCTTTTAGTAACAATCTGAAATGTGAATTCTGAATTCTGAATGAAATTCCCATGTACAAATTCGTACCTGTAATAATTGTAGCACTTTTCTCTAATAAGTTGATTGAATGAACGATGAACGAGTGAATGATTGAGATTTGTGATTGTGACTGCGATTGGGATGGAGATGGAGTTGGAAATTAAAATTATTACTCGTCTCATGGGTTTTTTGACACGTTATTTACATTAGCAAACACTTGAAACTTGTTTCGTACCTCGCTATTCTGTATTATTTGTTACTTACTACTCCGTTTACCATTTACCGTTTACCATTTACAGCAAAAATTACAACACTTTTCCTCGATGAGGAGAAAAAAAGAGAATAATTTCAAGCCTAATAAAGAAAATGAGAGCAAGAACAAGAGCAAGAATAAAAATAATAATAGAGAAGAGGATGATGGAGCAATGAGAATTGTGTACAGAGTACAGAGTTGTTCAAGTGTGCTGGTGCCGATACCAATGCCGATGCCGATGCGCGATGAGTGAGGCAGAAAATATGATGGACAGAACAGGACCGAGTATTTTGAGTTTTGAGTCTGTGTAGAAAAACTAGCGTAGCTCCACTCAGCTCTGTCTCTGTCTCTCTCTCTCTCTCTCTGATATGTGATTTTCACACGCACCCGAACTGATTTTCTCAATTGATAACTTGTTCAAGTTAAACTTGCTCACTAATCATATGGTAGGTTCGCGGCGAGAAACTCTTTCCTTGGCTTAATGCTAATATCTCCGGGCTCAAAGCAAACCAGACCAGACCAACGAGTGAACAAGAAACGAGATACGAGTGAACAAGAGAAAACAGCAATAAAATACTTGTACTTGTAAATTGTAAACAGTACACACTTTGTAAATCATACTACAGACGTTTAAAATTTAAAAGCGGCTGTGGCGGATAAACCAGTTACCAATTGAGGCAACTTTCCATGTTCCCTGTCCATGTCCACGTTTTTATTCAAAATTCAAACTCAAACCTCAAAACTCAATACTCAATACTCAGAAGCTAAAAAAAACGAACCGATTTGAAATTCGAAATTATTCGTCTTGAATCTTGAATCTCGTCATGAGGATTTCTGATTTCCAGTTAAGGCTCGTTTATCAGCTAAGATTTAGCAGGGTTTTTAAAATAATATTCTTTGAGAATAAATAGAAAATATAGAAAATAGAAAATAGAAGAGTGAACGGTGAACGGTGATGAGTATTTAATATGAGAAAGTGAGTGAGTGAGTGTGTTTTGGTTCGTATGGTTCGGTATTGAAGAAATGTGTAATGATAGGATTCACGGATTTTAACAACTTCACACCGGAAACCTCGGGAAATTAGAATACTGATATTTTCTACACAATCTAACTCTCACTCTCAGTCTCACTCCTCCTCAAATCCTCAAATCATCAAGTCCTCAAACCCCCCAAGTCAAGTCTAAAGGCTCACAAAGTCTTCCAAGCACAAGATTTTTTACCTTTGAATTGAATTTGAATTTCAAGAGACTGAAAAGGTCTGGAGTCTGGAGTCTAGAGTCTAGAGTCTGGATTCTGGAGTTGGAATAAAATATTCTTCAAATTTCAATATGTGAGTTTGTGGCGACGGATTGTAGATTTTCCCATGTTAAACTCAACGCTCAACACTCAACTTTTGTGAACAAAGCAAATATCCAGTCTCTTTTTGTATCCTTTGAAAAATTATGTGATATGAAACATAATATACTTGACTGACTTTGAATGGAGTTGATCAACTGTTGATTGTTGATTCAATATTTCATGCCCTGCCTAAACTTACATAATTACAGTATTTATTTTCTGTTGTAAGTTGTAAAGCAAAAATACAATAATAATGATAATTAATGTTGATAAAAGTATAAATTCAGTAGCAACTGGAAACTGGAAACGTGGATAATTTGACAGGAGCTGGAAAATGGACAACAAAGTTTTTGTTGTTGAAGAGGAGTAAAAAATGGTGTTGATTCCACGTAAATACTAAATACGCAGTTGTCTTCAATCTTAAATGTAAAAGGTTAAATGGATTTATGATTCATGATTTATCCTTTGACTCGAAACTCGAACACTGTAGATTGTAGACTGTACAAGTTTGTTGGATGTTGGATGTTTTTGAGTATTGCACAATATTTATCCCACAATCCATAATCCATGCATATTACATTTTTATGCTAGATATTATTATTATTATTACTATTTATTATTTACGTTCCAAATTTCAAGATCCTCAAATGTGTACATCTTTACATAATACATAATACAGAATACAGACTACATTTTTTCTGGTCTCAAGTCTAAAGTCTAAAATGGGAAGGCAAGAAATTAGGAGTGAAAAGAAAGATTGGAGCTTCAAGTTTGGCGTTTGGGGTTTGGGTCATGAGGATAAAAAATAGGAGTTGGGAGATGAGAATGTGAATTCAGTAGCTGATACTTAATACTTGATACTTTGTACTTTGTAGTTAATGAGCGAAGGCTGATTCATGCTCTCTGGTCTGTTGTGTGTTGTATGTTGTATTGTATTTAGTTGGACTCGGCCTTTCCATTTTCCATCTTCCATTGGCTCCCTCATGAATATGGGCTAATTCTAATGTTCATCTTAATGGAAGTCTTTGAAGGCTGAGTGAACTGTGTAGTGTGTGGAGCTATGTTTACATATTCTTTCTATGCTCTATGGTCATGCATCCATGCATACTATCTTCATGTACTTGAAGCATCTACAATCTAAATTTACAGTCTAAAATGTACAATCTAAATCTACACTTAATAAAAGAAGAGACAAAAAAGAATAAAAAGCCGACAGAGGAATTTGACTTTGAATTTTGAATACATCCATATTCCATATTCTATATTCTAATATCAGTATTATGTATGTCACGTAGATTAAAGAGCCTCTCTGCTCTCTGCATTATTATTACTCTATGCTCTATGCACAATGCACACTGATCAAGCCAAGCCAAGCTGAGCTGAGCTGCAATGATGTTTGTTGGTGCTGGACGTTGGAAGTTGGACGTGTTGGAGAAGGATTGCTTGATCACTAGTTAATAGGAAATACTTTATTTAGCTACAGTGTGTCTGTGGTGTGTAGTCGAGAGTCGAGAGTCTGTACCTGTAATTCTACTTCTAATTGTAGTTGTAGTTGTATGCAGACTCAAAATATCTTTTGAACAATACTGAATGCTGATGCTGATGTTGATGGTGATGGAGGAATGTGTAAAAGTAGATGCATGAGGTGCGAAGGACGTCGTCATCATTTTTTTCATTATGACTGGGGATTGAGATTGAGATTGAGTCTGGGCTCTTCCATATTCCAATAGTCTATACTACAAACCCAGCACAGCACAGCACAACACAAAAATATACAGATGAAAAAATAGAAGGAGAAGAAGCCATTACTATTATTATTATTATTATTATTATCACCCTTATTACTCTTTACTATTATTATTATTATTGGGGTGGACATTTTTTCCACAAGATTGTTGTAAATTCATTTTTGAATTTGTTTTCTTTCGGTGCATCTTGGATCTAGAATCTAGAATCTAGAATCCAGAGTCTTGAGCTTGAGCTTGAGGAATAAATGGGCACAAAATAGAAATACATTGTAGGTTTTAGATGGGATATTTTGGAGTCTGGGTGACTGAATGAGACTGTGATGATGATGATGATGAGTTGAGTTTCTGAGAAGGTGAGATAGGAAGGTGAGGAAAAGGGCTTCTAAAAATCGTGTCTTTTACCTTCTTCCAAACCTCCGACTCTCAGCTCAGCTCAACTCAGCTCAGCTCAGATCAGGACTCTGAGACCAGACCATCATCATTACTGCAACCCTTCATGCATGAACTCATGCTCGACTAGGGACTAAATAAACGACCACCACTCTACTCTATACTCTGTCTCTCTATTCCAGATGAAAATTGAACACAAAATATGTATGACGTTCTCTATGTGTCAATATATTATGTATTATGTATTATGCATAACGCATCTTTTATCTTTTCTTCGTCCTCGTCCTCGTCATCGTCATCATCGCACTTGTTCTTTACCCAATATTTTTATATTCTTCAACCCTTGATTCTTGGTTCTTGATTCTGTTACATAATGTTATACTTTGTTATATTACGCATAATACGTAATATAAATATGATGCAGGATGCACCTCATCTCATCTCATCTATACACAATAGAAAATAGAATAGAAAAAAGAATAAAAATCGTCTCTATCCATCCATGTAGAAAGTAGAAAGATAGAGAAGGAAACATATGAAAAAGTCAACTGGATTTCCAACAGAATGCATTTTCATCTATCATTTTCAACTCATATGAGTTTGTGTAGTGTGTTTTGTGCGTATAAAGTGTAAAGTGTAAACTATTCTTGACTCTTGATTCTTGATTCTTGTAGTTATTATTATGCATTATGCATTATGTGAAAGAGGGAACAAAAGTCGACACAAGACGTTTTATACATCTATAATAATCTAAAGTCTAAAGTGAAGAGTTTGAATAGGGAATCACATGCATATTATATTATAGGATGTGATATGATGTGATATGTGATGTGATATGATGCACCTTGAGGAAAATTTAACAAATGCCTTGTCAGAGAAACTCTCTCACTTTTGACTTTGACTTTTTAAGTTTAACTTTGGCTCTCTGTACTGACTCTCTGATATTAACTTGAGGTTTTTGGCTCTCTCTTCGTCATTCATTTTCTTACTCTTCTTTTACTTTGTACTTTGTACTTTTTTCCTGGTCCACATTGAACATTGAAGATTGTGCCCTCTTCTTGTGCTGTGTTGTGTTGGGGTGAGAGAACGAGGATGAAAATACCTGTATGCAATATGCAATATGAAGAATGGAGAGATCCATGAGAAAAGAGAGAGAGGAGAGAGAGGAGAGAGAAGAGAGGGGAAGGAAATACACAGATACACAGAGACGGGAAGAAAATAGAGAGAATAATTCTCCTCTGCGCTTATTCCTTGATAAAGATGGACTCGAAGATAAATTCATTCTTTAGGAGTGTTTGAAGAGCAGGTTCATGTTCTATCTTCACGTTTTCTAAATAAGTCACGAGTCGAGTCAAATTTTTTAAATCATCCCCTCTCAACCCTTTCAATTCTCTCAACTCTCCACTCTTCAATCTCCAATCCAAACTCTAAACTCCAAACTCTACACTCTCACACTCTTTCAACCCAGCTAAAGATCTTACCAAGAATCCAGAATCGTTCAAGAAATCTCAAATTCTAAATTCAAAGTCAAATTCAAATTTATCTAATAGTCCAAAGTCCGCAGTCAAAACACAAGTTTCCTCCAAAACCCTTTTTTTTTTTGAGTGTGGAATTCTAAATTCTTAATTATGTGCTAATTATTGTAGAATCAAAAATCAATCCGAGTTTTTCTTTTTTCTGTTCTTTCAAACTCAAAGTCATTTTACTTATAATGTTACGGGATCAAAAATCAAAACGAGTGAAATGTGAAATTGGAATAGAGATAATTGAGAGAAGGTCCGTCTTTTCAAATTTGTATTGTATTTGTATATTTTAGCCACAATCTACACAGACAAAGAATGGATAATGAATAATGAATGTTGGACGTTGGACAGGCGGATGACTGTACGTTGTACATTTGTCTCGAGTCTCGAGTCTCGAGTCTCGAGGAACAATGCAAATAATGGCAAACGCGGGGAATAATAAAGGAATGATGAAAAACACAAGGCCTGGTATCTCACGATCCTCAGTCTGTAGTTCTGTAGTTCTGTAGTTACATCACATTCCCATTCTCTCTCTTGATCGTCTTGGTAAACTTTGTACATTTAATATGTAATATTTTATATCTGGAGGCTGAAAGTCTGTTTAAAGTTGTGGATCTGTAATCAAATGAAAAATGTACATAGTACATACATTTATTTTTTATACCCCCTTTTTGGTTTGGTTTTGTGCATATGATTTTGGCTTTTGGGCTTTGGGCTTTTGGACTTTTGGCACATGATTATTCTAATACCGATATTAACGTCTTTCCATTACCATTGATCTTCAATCTCCAATCTCAAATCTGTGTATATCTTGTATTGTAGTTACATTATAGTTGAGAGTTGAGAGTTGAGTTGATGACAAGACAAGTATCATGTGTAGATTAGATAGAAAATATTCATCATATATCAAGAATGAAGAATTATGCACAACGCCAAACATTACTTGTATTTGTTATTTGTGCCTATTTTTTGCTCTACGTTTGTTCACTGCTCAGTGTTCAGTGTTCAGTGTACGAATAACCTTTATAATTTCTCACAATTCATCTCTACTGCGTGATATGCAAACTGAATACTGAATACTCATCATTTCTGTGAGATGTGAGACATTAGACATTAGTATTACAGTCAGAGACAGATACAGATACAGAGATCACACACTTTGTACTTTGTACCTATCACATATAAATATAGATACAAATGGGAAAATAATATGATACACAATGTTGTGCAATTTCTGACTCTGAATTCACTCGTTACTCACCACACAATTAAATTGTCCTTTTTCCCTCTGTTTTTTATAGAGTATAGAGTATAGAGAAAAGAAAGAATGAAATGATAATGATAATTGCAAATCTTGGATCTTGGACAGAAAAAATCCACGTTACACAGGACAAAATGGTATTATTTTCTCTGTGCATTGTGCATTGTACATAAATGGGATTGACAATGAGTCACCTTGATGACTAATTTTTGCATTGACCAGAATCTAGAATCTAGAGCCTCGAAAGGAGTTGAAGTAACAAATAAGAGAATCATGATAATTATCATTATCTTTATTGTGTGATGGGTGATATAGTGATGCGATTTGTAGTGTGTAGTGTGGTGGCTACTTTATAATTCCTAATTCCTACGGTAGGCATTACATTAGACATTAGGTATGCCGCGTGGTTTATGGTGAATGGTGCAGTGAAACGTGATGAATCTGAGTCTAGAGTTTGACCCATGAATGAATGAATTAATTATACTTATTAAATCATGATGCACAGTGTGAGTAGCAAATCTAATCTCATATCATCCCCACATTAGCTCTATTATTATTATTATTCTTTATATTTTTTACAAGTCTGGACCGTGGAGCGTGGATTGTGGATTGTGAATGCCTGATGAAGGAGATGAAGATGGAAACATTTATGAATTTATGATTTTTTAACTCTCTGAGTCAAATTAAAAGTACAAATTGGAGTCTGGAACTTAAAATCTAGAGTCTAGAATGTAGATTCTCAGCCAAGTGTCAAGTCATCAGCTCCAAATTCCAAACTCCAAAACAAACAATGTTGACAGTTGATACGTGTTGAATGTTTACCGGGTTCGTGTGTTAATGCTTAATACTTAGGTAATACAAGTATTGCTAATGGCTCATTGCTCATTGCTAGAGCTAGTACAAAGTACAAAGTAGAAGCAAAATTCCATGAGATTTTTTATTGATTGTTGATTTGATTGCAGATTTAAACATGATAAAGTATTTACTATTCAAGTTTCAAGTGTGTTTATCATAATAAATAATAAAGTCTTTATCA
Source organism: Sminthurinus aureus (assembly GCA_034698265.1). Taxonomy (NCBI): domain Eukaryota; kingdom Metazoa; phylum Arthropoda; class Collembola; order Symphypleona; family Katiannidae; genus Sminthurinus; species Sminthurinus aureus. Next base: position 70,199 of record JAQGBH010000055.1, read on the forward strand.
TTTGTCATTTATCACTTATAGTCAAGAGAGCTGTTTTAGCCCTGTTTGTTTATTTGACTTTTAGTGTGTAAATTCCTGGAGAATTTTATTTTAAAATGTGCTACGTTATTTTAGACTAGGATTTACGGTCAAGTTTGCTTCCAACTTCCAGCTCTCAGTTTTGTCCACTGTACATAATGTTTAATGTTTTGTCTACCTTTTAAATTCCACTTAAATCCACACGTTTGCTGATATTTATAGTTGTATTTATATTTGTTGAGTTGAGCTGAGTTGAGTTGAGTTGGTAGAAATTATTAATAACATTTAAATGTACTTGATACCTCATGCCTTTACACTTGGGCATTTTGACTTTAGTAGTTGATTTTGATTTTAGCGAGGCGAGGGTAGGGGAAGGAAAGTAAAGGGTAATTGGTTTATTTATTCAATATTCAATATTCAAGTCCTTAACTTGTTTTGTTTTGTTTTCTCTCTCGCTTAGCGGTTTTGCTAAGTGAATTCACTGAGCATTGAGGGTTGAGCATTGAGCATGCATAAATATTTAATATATGCACATCTCATTTACATCTCAAGCTCAACTTGATGAAACAAAACTTACTGCTGCTTGACTCTGACTTTGGCTTTGGCCATGTATTTTACATTCTTTATTAATAACTTGAGTCGCGAGTCTTGAATGAAAGTATTGTCTTTTATTTGATTGTCTATTCTAAATTCTGGTCATGATTGTCATGTGAGTTGTGAGTGGGTGTCCAGGTTCGTCATTCGTCATTCGTCAAGAGTTTAAAGGTTTTTAGGCTGAAGCCGCAGGATCCACAAGCTCTGTTATTCTATGATTCTATGATTCTACAGATTCAAATGTGCCCTAAAATAGTCATATAAATACGAAATACGTCTCAGGTCTCAGGTCTCAGGACTCGGATCTCAACGGTGGTCACATGTGACAATAATAATAATAATGACGATGATTGTCAATTGTCAATTGTCAATATGAAATGATTACCCATTGCCCATTGCCAATGCACAGTTCATTGTTAGACCAGAGATCAGATGAACATGTACAATCTACAATGTGCAGCGTACTTTGTTGGGGATTGTCAAGTTGTGAGTAATTTTGGTGTCGGCATTAGAGACGTAAAAAGAGGGAAAAGATAATTTCATCTACATTGTAGATTGTAAACTATTTGCAAGCATTAGACTCGAGACTGTACATTCTGGATGATATACCTCACCTTTATTATACGATCCATCTCTAAACTCTAAACTCTAAACTCGAGTCTCGAGTCTTGAGTCGAGTCTCAAGAGTCAAAGAATGTAAAACAGCTTGAGAGCACTTGAGTTGTTATGCACGGTTTATCTCTGTACTCTCTATTCTGTATAAAATTATGCACATGGTATGGATATGAATAATCAGTACAGTACAAAATGCAGAATGCATACTATAGACTACAGATAGCTTCTTTTTTCTTCTCGTCTTCTTGTCTTGTTGTCTTCTTTTCATCCTCATTATACTCTATACTTTTTACATAATCCACGGCGACTCTTTTCTCTTTTCTCCATTGTGACTTGCATTGTTTGGGAAATGAGATGACACGGAGCACAGAGCACAAAACACAAAGCTCAAAGGACAGAGGACAAAGAATATCGAACAAAAGTGGGGCCAGAGCAAGAGCCAAGTCCAAGAAGACTCTAGACTTTAGCTCACAGAGCGAAGATCGCCGCACCATCCATCACTCTCAATTGCATTACATTACATTTTTATTACTCGAACAAGAAAAAGTTACACTCCTCCGTCCTCCAATACCACAGACTTTTGCCGACAACGGACAATCTTCCATCCATCTCCGTCTCATAATCTCATGTTATGTCATGTCATGTAAAATGTAAAATGTAATCATCCAATATAACATCCCCACTCTCCACTCTCCACACATTTTCATATCATATTACAATATAAACTAACCCAGACTACATTCTACATATTCTACATATTCTACACACATCTATCTATTATAAAAACTGCGACTCGAAACTCGGCTCCACACTTTATTTTTCTTCCAAATCTACCGTCAATCTACCACTATTCCATCAAAGTCCATGAAAGAAAGTCAGCAGCAGTAAGTTTCAGTTTTTTCCTCTGCCGTTTGTTTTTTTTCTGTTTTTTATACAAAAAATAAGGAGGAAGGAATGTGATAATAAAAACGTTTAAAGTTTAAATAGTGGACATTGGACAATGGACAATGTACAGTTTTTTCTCCATCTTTTTTTCTGACCGCAGTATGTAGTATGTAGTAATTTAGCTGGAATTCCATAATCCAGATCCCAATTCAGTTTTATTATGATCATCCGAGTAGTTAGTTAATTAGTTAATAATTGACAATTAAGAGCAAAAATGAGTGGATGAAAAATGTATCACTTTTCAGAATATTTTATTTCGATTTAGATTTGGGGTATATAAAATACAGAGTACATTTGATACTCGAGACTTGAGACTTGAGACTGGATAAATTAAGAGGAAAAAGTATTTGCGGTTGTGGTTGGGCCATTATGTTTATTTTTATGTAAAATTTAAATGTGGGGATCAAGATCGAGACGTAAAAATGAAGATAAAGTGTACATTTTGGAGTATGAATGTGTAATGTGTCTCGAGTCTCGAGTTTTGAGTCTCGACACTCAGCAGAAGCCTCTGCAAAGATCGAGGATCGAGCATCCAGCAAGCGGCCAGCATCAAGATTGAGCCTCAAAGATAAAAGCACCCGAATATTCTGTATTCTCCATATAAATTTCCTATGCACCTCGTACAATGTAACATGTACAATGTACAATGTACAGCGTATTTTCTATTACGTATTGTGTATTGTGTGTTGTGGATTATGTATGTAAATGAGGAGAATGAGTATGTACGCGTGCGTTGGTAAATTCGTTCAAGCTGGTCGCAAGTTGCAACAATAATATGTGTATTGTTCACAGACAATCTCATTCTACATGCTTTTTTTTCTCATCTCACATCTCACATCTTGCAAGAATTTCCATTTTCATTTTCTATTCTCTCCCCTCCATTCCATTCCATTGTCAGTTTGGGCCGAGTTGAGTCTGACGTGGAGTACAATCTTCAGTGTTTAATGTACAATATATAAAACATGATACTAGATGCTAGATGCTAGATTTATCATGTTCTAAGTTCTAAGCTCATCTCTATACTGAGTTTACAAGTTACAAGGTGAACCAAATTAAATGTGTGTAAAAAAAGAGGAGGTGAAAAAAATTGCAGGGTCATAATTCACAATTACTTACAATCACAATCACAATAATAATCATAATGACACTTGTGTAGTTGTTCGTGGTTCTGGTTTCTCCGTAGTTGTCCTTTGTCCCTTTTCTTGTCATCCCCATCTATATTCTATATTTGTCTATAATTTGTCTGTCTTGAGTTTTGACGACATTATTATTGTTATTATCATTTATTATCATTGTTATTTTATTTGTGGGTGTTGGCGAGTCCCAGTTTTTAGTTTTTTAAGCACAAGAACAATCTTGAATCTTGAATCTTGAGTCTAGGCTCTAGGCTCAAAATAATAATTATTATTATTATTGCCTATTTAGACTTGTACAAAATATAATCCAATTTTAAAACGTTTGCTTTAATTTTTTATGGAACGTGGATTTTATATTTTAGATATTAGATTCCGGATCTTGTACAATTTTGAATTTTTCATGTAGATTGCGGATGCATCAGTTATGTTGCATAATTTAATTTTGTACGAGTCTTGAGCCCTGAGCCCTGAGCTATTTAAGATGTAAGAGTCGATGGTCGATGGTGGATGGTTGATGCAGAGAAAAGGGAAAAGGGCTTTCGGCAACAAACCTTTGCTCAAAGTTTAGAGTTTAGAGTTTAAAGAGTTTAGAGGTAGAAAGAGAATTTGCACTACAAACAACAAACAACAAAGAGAGAAGAGGGAACAATAACGTGAAAAATGAGCAAGGAATTCCAACTCTTAGTTCGTCGTTTGTAGGAGAGCTCAGCTACAAAGAGAGAGAGAAAGGGAGATGAAAAACCTGTGAAATACTTTTGATTTGAAAGGTTACAATTATTCCATTTTCCATGTAAATCCAACGGGCTTGATTCTCCACTCTCCAATCTCAACACTCGACATTGGCGCTCGCTCAAAACTCAAAACTCGGTGTAGATATATTTTATAGTGTGTAATGTACAATATGCTCAATGCTCAAAATTCACAACTCAAAATTCACAGTCTGAGCAACAACAACATGGAGATTTGAGATCTCAGATTTGGCACATTACACCTTTTATTACCTCTCTTTACAAGCTCAAAACTCACAACTCAAAACGTAAATCGCCCTTGGCGGAAAAAAAACAAAGAATTCTTTATTTTTTTATTCCTTCTTCTTGACCGAACAAACATTTCATCTTGAATCTTGATAATGGTGATGATGATGATGGGATAAGAATACAGAGTGCTGAATATTAAATGTGATGATAAAATGCAAAATATCATGTGTGGAAAAATACGAGGGAGATTTGTAAAATTATACTTGCTTAGTTTTGCTCCATAGTCTCGCGTCCATATTAAAAATCAACAGTTAAAATCAAGTACTGTACAATGTGCAATGTGCAATACTTTTAATTTTAAATGTTTCAACACTTGGGCTACAACTTTGGATCATAGATCAGAGCAAGTTGTTGATCGTTGATCGTATAGTACCGGCCTGAAAATCCTGTAGTTGGATTTGTAATAAAAGAGGTCGAGCCCAATTTCTATTGTCATCATTCCTCATTCCTTGTTTGTTATTGTATTGTGGTATGCGGTATACGGAATAGGATGGAGAACAGAGTGACGTGTGAATACTGAATACGCTAAAAGAAAAAGGGAAAGGAAGACGTAATGCGCACAAAAGAACTAAAGATCCGAGAGATCAATTATCAACAAGAATAAAATGACTTTGATTTTTCTCCCGCCTTTCACTGTCAATTGTCAACTGTTCAAAGTTCAAAGGGACAAAGACATTTGATATGGCTTGAGCATTGTCAATTGTGTGTCGAATTTCGAATGTCGGATGTCGTTTGTCGTTTGTGTACATGTCTTCATTGACATTGTCCAGCGTCAAAGGGAAGGCCAAAAGCTAAAGTCACAATTCACAACCAGTTTTTGATTCTTGACCATAAAAGTATCTACAAATACAACGAGAACACAAAACACAAAACACAAGGCGTAACGGGGCAGAAAATCTTTACATATAAATTCAGAAACGGTCAACTTTGTACTTTTTAGCTCATTTTAAAGAAACACAATAATTAAATATCGAGAAGATTGCGGGCTGTTGTTATTGTGGGGGAAATAGGGTTTACTGTAAAAGGTACAGGCGGAGAGCTGCAAGAAAAGAGAAAATTGACAACTTACACGGAAAATGCAGAAGAGAGCATAAACAATAAAATAATAGGTGAATTCATAATTGATAGCTACATGGTGCTAATATTAGTTGTCCTGGTTTGGTTTGGTTTGGTTTAATTCCATTCCTCATTCCTGGTTCCTGGTTCATGCAGAATGCATAAGGAACAATAAATTGCTCGGAACTCTGAAGGATAAAATGAACTCGTGCTAAAATCGATTGTCTTGCGTTGACAAGTTGGACGATATGTGAATGTTGAATGCTGAATGTTGAACGTTGTGTACGATGCAATATGAATCTCGTAATTTATTAAGTGGGATGAGTTGGACAAGGAGCGGCGAACAAAGTAGTTGATGACTGGACTGCCCTTACACAAAACTGGCTTCGCCTTTGGGAACACGGAAGCACTATTAACATAACCTCTGTACTTGTGTATTCTGTACTTGTGTACTCTTAATGTAATCAATATGCAACACGGGTACAAGCACAACGTAACAGGCAGAGTGCAGAGTCAAGAGTGCTCCATCTTAATCTAGAATCTAGATAGAGAATAGAGACACGTTATGTAATGTACAATATCAGGTTACCTTCGCTTTGGCTTTGGCTTGGCTCTCATGAATTACCCATGCAGAGGAATGAATAAAAAGCAAGGCAATGCTAAAATCCCACTAAAAAACGCCACACCGTATGCATCAGCACCTTTTACTACATACACACATTGTATGACTTGGATATTTATAAAGCTGTACTTTTACTCCATTAGTTATGCTTCGAGTTTTGAGTTTCGAGTCAAACGTGGAAAGTGGGACCAATTTTACATTGTTATACTTGTTGGATATTCGCCTTGTAAATTTATCGGGTATCAACCATCAAACATCAATACATTGCCAATCCTCCTTCCTCCGCTGATTCGTCAATGGTCAATAGTCGGCAGAAGACTCTTCTGCGTTGTGGATTGTCCATTGTCCATTTTCCATGTTTGCTGGTTTTCTCCAGTTCTTGTTCATATTTTATGTATGTCCTATTTGTTCCAGTTAGAGAAAGAGCAAGGTCCAGAACTGAACACTGAACATTATTAATTATATTAATTATTATTATTTGGAGCATAGAGCATAGAGCATAGAGCATAGAGCATAGAGCATAGAATAAGCTGGAGGAAATGGTAGATAATATCCTATCATATTACATTAAATTATGTACAACGTACAGCGTACAGCAGAATTATGAACCAGGAACAAGTTACTCGGATTAAAAAGTCAAATGTTTTAGGCTCAAAGTCACCCAAAATCCTTTTACCGTTGACCACAAGCGGAGAAAGGATTCTGGATTCTGGATAAGTAAGTAATTTAGTTGTACTGTCCACTGTTGACTGTTGACTGTTGACTGTACTCTTTGCTCTCAGCTATTAACGTAATTACTTCATGTGCCATATTAATTTGGGTTCATTTAGTGCTCTTGGGTTTTGGGTTGACTTTTACTGAGGATTCTCCGACTACTCTTTACTCTTTACTCTTCTGCAGTGCCAGTGGATGCACATTGCACATTCCATTGTACATGGTACATGAGTCTTTTATTTCTTTTAAATGTTCCAGTTTTACATGTGTGTTGTGTTGTGTGTTCGGGGATTGGATTTGGATTCGTGTGTGTTCATTATGTACAGTTTTGAGTATATCATGGACAATGGACATTTAGTCTGTAGAATGTAGAATGTAACAAGGTCGTTTGGTTCTTGTTCTTTGGAACATTGGAACTCTGTGAGCTCGGAGCTCTAAATTCTAAATTCTAAAACGTTACAGCGAGTAATATGTAATACTTGTGTTTTGTGTCTAGTGTCTAGTGTAATAATAACTTTTGTCTATTTTTTCTGTGCTCTGTGCTCAGAGTTGAGTTGATAGTTGGGAGAGGATATTGAAAAGAAGAGAGCGAGAGCGAGAGTGAGGTCCGGCCAAAACGTTCAGCTCAATTTTTAACTCTCCAGTCTCGATTCTCAACTCTCGACTCTCAAGCCTCAAGTATTAATGTGTAATGTGTATAGGTAGAAAAAAGGGTACAGTCTCATTCTATTCTCTTTTTCCCACACTCTTCCTACATTTTTCATGTTGCTTTTTTATCCGTTTTTTTCTACACCCAGGCCATGCCATTCATATGTAAAATTTACATGGTACATATTGTATATTACATCGGTATGCATGCACGTGTACACTGTACACTGCACATTGTATATATATATTTTAGATGGAAAAGCAGTATTAAGAAAATATCATGCATTTTTCCATGTATAATATATCTGGATTCTGGATTTGTAGATTGTAGATGTATGTAAACAATTATGTACGAGGTTGAGGATTACTTTTCTCCTTGTTACGAGAACCATTTACTAATTGTAATCCACCCGAAACCAGAAACCATGCCTTAGTGCAAACTGAGCTATGCTTATCCAGTATCTAGTATCTAGTTCCGACTCACCTCATACTAATACTAATACTAATACTAATACAGCTGTAGATTGTAGATGTATAGTGTATAGTAGATACATATTTCACATAGCATATTATGTACCTGTACATCTTTTTTGCTCATGCACTTGACTCTTGACGGTGCCTGTACAAATATCGAATATCGAATGGCTCTGGATCTGCTATTTAAAAGAGTTTCGTGCTCCTTTAGAATCTAGAATCTCCAGATTCCAGATGAGCTTGAGTTTGAGTTTGAGCAATGAGGAACGGGCAGGCATTGGACGAGTGAACTTTACCTCAACTTGCTCGTTGCTCGTGTTGAGGGTGTGCACAATATGTACAATGTACACTCCATTTTTTTATGTGATTCTTGTTCATGGGGGAGTACGGAAATTTAAATGGATATCTCCTCGCATCGACCATCAACTATCAACTCATCCTGTTCCACAAAGTCGACTTATCTACCTAATCACGTTCATTTTCATGTTGATGTTGCTGTTATTGTTATTGCTATCGTTATAGATGTATTTCAGAGATGTGGCCTTTTGTAGATCATGTTTTAATCTTTAGTAATAACCAAAATCATTGTACTGATACTGTACAAAATGAGAGGAATTGTGAATTGTGACAAGTGAAAAAGTAAAAGTAAAAGTAAAGAAATTTGCTATTATTTATTATTTATATTGGGATAGAAAAAACGGAAAGGATTTTCTCCCCGATGGATAATAATTAATAATAATATTGCATGTTCCTGTTTCTTTACTTCTTTGTATTTTGTATTATGCACAATTCAGAATGCATTCATATTCTATATTCTACATTCTACACAACACAGAGAATGTAGGATGTAGATTGAGTGGATTGAGTGGCCTTAGGAGGTGAATTATGACCTCATACAAGTTTCCTCCAAGAAAGAGGAGGGAGAAAGAGAGAGCATAAAAAATGGAATGAAATGAAACCCTTCTCGGTCAAGAGTCAAGAGTCTAGAGTCTAGAGTTTAGAGTTTAGAGTTTAGAATTTAGAGTTTATAATATGATACAAGATACAAGAGGAATTCTAAAGCTTCCTAATTCTTTTCCTTAACCACAATTCCACGTTGTAAATTCTACCATCTACAAAATACAAAATAAGGAGTATGATACACTTGTGAGCAGTGGATATAATGATATTAAATATTAAGAAGGTATGAGCATTGAGCATTGAGCATAAATGCTTCCAACCCGTACCCGTAATCAGTAATCACACACAAGTTAAATGAATGTACACATAAAACTTACAAGCTAGAGCTGGAGACTGGAGCTTAATTCACATGTGTACAAAGTATATATTATGGAGGATAGACATTGAAATAAATTACATGTACCGTTCCATTTCAATTCCAAATTCTAAATACATGATACATAATCATGTTATGTGAACTCTTGAAATTCTCAAACATACATAATTTGATTGTACACCGTACACCGTATACCGTATACCGTACAGCGGCAGCTCAAATCATCAACTCATTTCATTTTAAATGTAGTCCGAGTTGAGAGTCTGATTCCATTAGGAAAAAAGTAGCCATATATTCAAAATACAAAATACAAAATATATATATATTATATAGAGAGAGAGACATGAGTCCAACATTCTAGATTCTAGATTCTAGATTTTCGATGGTAGAGAACGGTGAAGGCTGAACGGTGTTTGGTGTTTGAGATAAAGGAATTTGATAGTTGGAGGCATTTTACGTTCTTCTCTTTGCCCTTTGGTGTATTGTATACATTCTACAATGGACATTCTACCTTGACTCTTTTCACTTTGTGGTGTATGGGTTGAACGATGAACGCTGAATGCTGTATGCTGAATGCTGAACACAATGGGAAATGGAATGACATAATACATTATTATATAACTTGGAACTTGTAATAGAATTTCTCCCTTTTTAATTCCTCCTAGTAGGAATGTTCAATTTTCAATGTTCATCAAACGTCAAGCGTCAAACTCTTGCCTTTCCACTTTCCCAGAGTGTCTAAAATGGAAAGTGGAAATGCGGAAGTTGTCGTGTTTTATTAAGACGTATTTAAAAGGAAAATGTGCATAATAATTATGAATTATGATGAAAAAAGGAGAACAAAAGTTGGATTGGATTGGATTGTGGATGGTATAAATGATAAATGATAGATGATTAAGATAGTTGAATGGGGGAAATAAGAAGATGAGTGGGATTTGTGATGTATGGGTATTTAATGTAATTTATTTGTTTTGCCTTCCCGGTGTTAAAGCGGTACAGAGAGGGAGGATCCCTCCAACACCGGGACCAGGGTTCCCGGGTCAGTTATCCTTAGCAAACGGAGATGGACTCAACGGACCGACCTACCTGTCCTCATACATTTCCCTCCTCCTTCGCGCAGAGCCCTATCCAACATCCAGGTAACTTTTGACATTGGACATTTTACATTTTACAACAAACATTTTAATTATTCAACCTTCGACCTTCGATCTTCAATGTCATATCAAATATCAAATAACAAATATCAAATATCAAATATCAAATTGTATTTAATGTCAAATGTGCTTGGCTTGGCTTTTTTTTCTGCAGGTACGGCCAGTGTATGCAAGCAAATAATATTATGGGAATTGACAATATTTGTGAGCTGGCTGCACGACTCCTATTTTCCGCCGTTGAATGGGCTAGAAATATCCCCTTCTTTCCTGACCTACAAGTAAGACAACCTGAACCGACAATATGAACAGACAAAAGACAAAAGAAAACTGGAGAATCCAAAGAACCAAGAATATAGAATTTAGAATTAAGAATTAAGAGCAGCATTTTTAACAACTCATGAGTCCTGACATTTGACATGTTTTGCTTGTTTTTTTTTCAAGGTAACGGATCAAGTTGCTTTGTTAAGGTTGGTCTGGTCCGAACTGTTTGTTCTAAATGCATCCCAGTGTTCGATGCCCCTCCACGTGGCTCCGCTACTCGCTGCCGCTGGTCTTCACGCAGGTAAGCAGCATGCTTTTTTATGTTTTCCTCCTTAATTAAAGAGTTGTGGAATGCCCTAATAATTACTGACACTGCTTTGATTTTGATATTGATATTGACCTTGACCTTTACCTTTTAATTGACCTCGCAGAGATGTTGAACTGTTTTTAATCCAATGTATTTTCATTCTCTATACTTTTCAGCTCCTATGGCAGGTACGTATCACATTTTATCAACTGGTACACTTTTAATTCCTTTACTGTTTACTGTTTACTGTTTATTAAAATCCTCTAGTTTTTCTATCTGTGTTGAGCATTGAGTATTGAGCATTGAGCATTGAGCATTGATCATGAAATGTAGACATTTTATCTAATGTTGTTGTGGTTGTTCTGGTTTCCCTTTGTTTAGCGGACAGGGTCGTGGCGTTCATGGACCACATCCGAATCTTCCAGGAGCAAGTGGAGAAACTAAAAGCCCTTCATGTGGACTCGGCAGAATACTCTTGTCTCAAAGCTATCGTTCTCTTTACCACAGGTAAGGCTCCTTTTACCTTGTACTTTTTACTTTTTTTGTCATGTAAATTCATAGATTTCATACATTCCGCATTGCATCTCACATTTCAAATCTCACAATCAGATTTCAAAAAGAAGCTTGATTTATCCCTATTTTTCCATTCCATCTCACAAAAACATGACATTGCAGGAAATTGGTCCATAAAAATGATTCCTCTTGATTCTTGATTCTTGTTTCTTGATCATCGGCCGTCTTTTATAATTGAGAATGGAGAATGGATAATATTCAATGTAGATTGAACATTTTGTAGCCTGGATTTTTCATGCGGTCATGTTCACACAATAGAGCTCCAAAAGCTCGTCTGTCCTAGTCTCTAGTCTCTAGTCTGAATAATAGTAGACACCTTGCTGATGCTTGATGCAGTCTATTTAAATATTACAACCAAGATTTTTCCTTCTCTCTCTCCCTTCCTTTTCTCATGTCATCTCCGTCACATCAAGCCTCTTTTACACAAGGCACAAGGCAGCATCATCATCATCATCATGGTTGTTTGGTCCAGCGGAATAAACAAGGAACAAGTGTTTTCTTGTATTATCTAGTCACTAGTGCCTTTACGTATTTTATATTACATGAGCTCATCATTAGGTATTAAATTGTCCATCGTCCATCTCATCCTGAATCTCTCATCTCTCCCTTTAAACAAATTACAAAAGGTTACTTTTGTTTGTAAAGGAAAAGGGAAAAAATGGAGAGTGAGATGATACGTAAAAAATTCTTCAAGTTGTTGTATGTTGTATTAGGTAGAAACTCGGTGTATGTTATGTATTGTACTTTGTGTAGATTGTAGATTGGATTGTTTTAATTAAAATGGCAAGAAGAGAGTGAGGCAGAGAGGAAGAGTAGAGCGAGAGAAGGAGAGAGGGAGAGGGAGATAAATAGATGGGGTAAAGGCCTTCATGGGTGATTAATATTCATGCAAATGGATTGTGGTTGGGACTGTACAAAGTGCAGAGCGTAGAGTGTACGGTCTAAAGAGGATTGAGGGATTATGAGGATCATCATGGTCATGTTGATGCGGATGGTGATGCTGATTGTGATGGGGTGAAAGTATTACATGACATTTTTTAGAGTAGAAAAAGAAGTCACTGTGCACTGTGCACTGTACAAATGTACATATTTTATCTCGGCTTGGGTCGGGACTTGTAAAGTGTAAAGTGTAATGTATTTTTTTGTGCAATACCTTTTACTTTTTACACCACTGACTCTGTACTTTGTACTTGTGTTCCAGCCCAAATGTACAATGTACAACGTACAGACTACAGACTACAGGCATATTTTGTACATTATGTATGACGAGCACAAAATGTGAACTCTACTCGTTCTCCTTATCCAACTCGTCATATGTTTTACTCGTAAAATGGTGCTGTTGCAGTTGCATCCACAAATAGGCTCCTATTACTTTGTATTCCAAATTCCAAATTGTAAATTGTAACCACCCCGAACCAAATCTCTATTTTGTGTCAATCCAAATGATCTGATCAGGGTGAAGAGAGAGCGAGAGGCGAGAGGCAGAGATGAAAAAAACCAAAACCAAAGGAGGGTGAGTCAGCTAGAATCCTCAATCTAGCATCTAGAATTCATATATTTCACATATGGACTTCTGTATAATGTATAAACTTGTGATTAGACAATCGAAATGAAGCAAGAAACACATCCACATTTTACATGTACATTTATTACACATGGAGTATCGAGTTTGGAGTTTGGAGTTTGGAGTTTAGAGTACACATGAAAAAGGATGAATTTTAACGTCTCTCTCTTTTACTCTTCCTCATGTTTTGTAGATATTTTCCATGTCTGAATTCCGAATGTCTGAGTCCTACGCAGTGAACGTGAACTGGTTAAAAAATAAATACAAATACAAGTACAAACAATAATCGCAATTCAATACGAATGAAACAGAACTAGAACCAGAGAAGGAGAAGAAGAGACCATAAAACTACTTGAAAGTTGAATGTTGAATGAAATTAAATGAAATAATCTGGGTTAAGTTCAGTTGCTATCATCTATTATCACAAATCACAAGAGCTTTTCCATTTTCTACCTTGTGACTGAAATAAAGTCACCGCACTTTGACGACTGACGATTGACGATTGGCAATTCAGTAAAGCACCCCGAAAAACACCAAACACTAAACACCGTACCAAGTATTTGTCGTCAAAGTGAAGGACTCAAAGCTCAAAATAAATGTTTTGGGACAACATGATGTAAAATAATAATGAAAAATACAAAATAGGAGCACGTTTAAAATGTCAAGCAGACCTTTCCACTTTAAATAGTACAAATAAAAAGATGGCTTAAAAAAGAGTATAGAGGACGACGAGACAATAACACGGATAATAATATAAAAATCTTTTCATTTTTTTATATTCAATATTCAAATAATTTAAAAATAAAGCAACAATCAACACATTTGGTCTACTTTCTACTGCTGTCTGCTGTCTTGTGGCTTGTGTATTCTGACGGACTTGTTCTAAAAATAGAAAATAGCCAAGCAGTTAAATTCTAGATTCTAGATTCCAGATTCTAGATTCCGGACTCTATTAGCTGATAGAATGAAGTAAAAGAAATCAGGGCAGAATCATAAAACAGGCTATAAAAAACAAATGCTGAACCGGCAAGTCCATCCATGTCTTCTGCCTCATGTTTACATTTAACCACTACCACTTGCCGATTAGTTATTACTTATTACTTTTTTCTTGTCCCTTTTATTACTATTGATCATGAGGCAGAGCAGGATCATTATTATTAATCTCCTTGTTTTGACTGTCGCTGTCCAAACTGTAAACAAACAATCATTTTTTAAAGTTTCAAAACTTTCGAGTCTCGAGTCTATAGTCTCGAGCTCTCGAGCTGGACAACAACAAAGCAAATGAGAAATGAGAAATGAGTGAAGAGCAATGAAGTATTTTTAGTTTTGTGTCACAGCAAATAAGATTATGGTCATAAATAAATCCAAAATCTATAAACAGTACTAAAAAGAATCGATACGATGGCTTGAATCTCGAATCTTGAGCCTTGAGTCTTGAAGTAACGACTTTTGTCTTGTGTCTTGTGTCTGAATCCACATAGTGAATTCTGAATGGGTCATTATTCAAAGACGTAGTGAGAAGAACATTCATTTTACTGTACAGTATACAGTCGCTCACCACAACCTTTTTAAACTGTGATGATGACGATGATGATGACGATGATGATGGTAAGCGAATGGAGCAGAAAAAAACATGCATGTCCGTGTATATAGAAAATAGAGAAAGAAAGAGTCTGCGGTTACCAGACACCAAACTCCAAACTCCAAACAAGGAACAGAACAATATGGTTGAGAAAATCAAGTACAAAATAGGTACAAGTCATTTAACTCACCAGAAAAGTTACTACTGCTCAAAATTCAAAACTCAAGAAACAAGTCAAGTCAACTTTACTCAAGTCCAGCCAACATGATTATTATTACTATTATTATTATTATTATGTACACACGGACCTTTGCTTAATCTAGAATATAGAATATAGAATATAGAATCTAGAGAGTAACATTGTGCATGGTGCATGTGATGTCATGAGGATAAAATGGAAAGGAAAACTACAACAACAAAATATAAAATGAGCAGCACTAATCGTAACAAGTTGAACATTGAACAGCAGTTGAGAATTGAGAGTTGAGAGTTGAGTTCCCTTAATGTTCACAAATAAACGTTGGAGGAACAAGAAATAAAGGTACTTTAATCCCTCGTACATGAACTTGTTCATTTCTATTTTCTCTCTTCATTTTCATCTTCAAGACTCTAGATTCTAGACTCGAGACTCGAGACATTTCTCTGCTCAATCCATTCCATTCCAAACTCAAATCTCTACGTATGGTGTCATTTTTCCCACCCAGTTAGAGTTTAGAGTTTAGAGTTTAGAGTTTAGAGTTGTTCCAAGGGTCGGTCGTGAGGACTAAACTAAACTAATCGTATACAGGTTCTCAGGTTAAACCTCACGTAGTTTCAATGACTTTAACTTTTCTTCTTCTTCTCCAGCCAACAGCCAACAGTTTAAACTGTTTCAATGTTTAACTGTTACATTTGTGTTTGTCTACCTTCAGACTTGAGACTTTATACTTTATACATAGTACGTACATGCATGTTTTGTTTATATCCAGCTCTAAACTCTGGACTCTGCATCTCTAAATCATAAATGGGAGAGTGTACTCTGTTTTAACTTGTGTAATCTCTTCTTTCTCAATTCTCAACCACTGTGCTCAATGCTCAATGCAATTGGACGTGAAACTTTAAACGTTAAACTGAAAAAGTATGGGAGGAAAAATTGGAGGAGAGAAAAACAAGAGTAATAATAATAATAAAAATAATAATAATAATGACTTGTAATGAAACTGTAGTTCTTTTGTGCTCTTGTGTTCTTCCCCCTCCTACTGGTTTTATGTTTTACCCGAGTTTTAACTTTTCTTTCCACTCACTTGACTTTGACTTCTTTTTCTTCTTTTTCTTCTTGTTGGTGTTTTTGTTTTTTGTTGGTTGTTGCTCTAAAATGTATGTAAAATCTAATGCTCCTTCTTTCTCCCTCCCGTTCCATTTTTTTGCCTACTTACGAGTTTAGTTTTTTCACTTCTCTCCGCTTCCTCCTTTTTACGATGCGAAGCAGAGTATTGTTTTCCTCGTGTCCGGCTGGATGTCTGTGCACATTGGGGTAATGTGAGACA